>PVHT020000170.1:7996235-8015503 GCA_004024745.2 Catagonus wagneri | reverse complement strand
TACCACATCTTCCTAATCCAGTCATCTGTCGATGGACATTTGGGTTGTTTCCATGTCTTGGCTATTGTGAATAGTGCTGCAGTGAACATGCGTGTGCAAGTGTCTTTCTCCAGGAAATTTTTGTCTGGATATATGCCCAAGAGTGGGATTGCTGGGTCATATGGTAATTCTATGCAGAGTTTTCTAAGGTACCTCCACATTGTCTTCCATAGTGGTTGTACCAGCTTACATTCTCACCAACAGTGCAGGAGGGTTCCCTTTTCTCCACACTCGGTGACAGACTTAAACCTGAGATCGCTGAGCTGTTCAGATGGTTGGCTGATCCACGTTTGGGCTGGTCCCGTGGATCACAGAAGCATAAGGATGCCTCCCGCGTACGTGATTTCTGCAGACGTCCAAAGATGGCTCATTCCAAGGCTGAGCCGCCTCCTCAGATCTATTGTCAGGCTTCGCCAGAGAAGTTGGGAGGGTTTCAAGTCCTTCGGAAAGTAAAGGAGGCAGGTGGGTGGACGGCGGCCACGCTTTTGTCCAGTCGAGATAAAGGATGGGTCCGTTGTCCCCCCAGCACGAGGCGAACTGGCTCCAAGCCAACCACGTGCTTCTGCAGATCTGGAGCTGAGCGACTCTCACCGGCCCTACTCAGATCTTGAAATACTGAGTTCGTTTCACCTCTCAGGTCTGAGCTCTGTGTGTTCATTTCACCGAAATACCACAGACCGAGATGCTGAGTACCCCACAGCTCCCTGACCTCTTGAAACAGTGGGTTAAGAGAAAACCTAAGTCTCCTAAAAGTTTTCTCTTCTCCTTTTTAGACCAGATGTCTCTAAAGTGGGTGCTTGAAGCCGCAGGACTTCATCCGATGACTCCCCTTTGTGGGAGGAGAGTATTTTTAAGCTGGATTAGCGTAACTTCCTTGAGTAATTTCCCCAAGTGTGTCTTGGAGGACCTCTGCGGAGAATTTTGCCTTCCAAGGGGAAGGTGCTGGCAGAAAGGCAGGGAAAAGCTGAGAAGCTTTTTCAACAGAAACTTGATGTCAGACGGTGAGAAATCAAGAAGCCACACAGAGTTGACGCGATAGGAACAGGTCCAGGGCACGCGTTCCTTGCCCTTCACCTTGTTATTATCTTTGTTTGGATGTTGGTCCCCGAGTCACCCAGTAGTTAGAGAGGCATCACGCTGTCGCGTTAGCAATCACGCTGCTTGCACTATACTTACCGAGCTCCTGGCCCCTGCAGCCCACAGCCCCCCCCCCCCCCCCCCCCCCCGCCCCGAGTGCATTTCTTTGTCCCCATAACACTCCTGGGGGCGGAGTTTCCATTGGGTAAGCGCTCTCATGATCAGGTCACTTCCCTTTAGGCACATGAAAGAAAAACAGTCAAACCCTCATTAACTGGTGAGGACCTTTCAGCAAAGTACAGGTGGTGGATCGCAGGTATTTTTCATTGTATGTTTTTGATTTTGATTTGATTTTATATTATTTTGTTTTATTTCATTTTATTTTTTTGGCTGTGGCATGCAGAGGCTGGATGTGGGCTCTCAATTCCCAGACCAGGGATTGAACCCAGGCCTCAGCAGGGGAAGTGCTGAGTCCTAACCACTAGACCACCAGGAACTCTCTATTCTGTGGGTTTATTTTTTTCCTTTTTAGAGCCCCAGCCTCAAGATATGGAAGTTGCTGGGCTAGGGGTCAAATCAGAGCTGCAACTGTGACTTACACCACGGCCACGGCAACGCGGGAGCCAAGCCACCTCTGTGACCTACACCACAGCTTGCAGCAATGCAGGGTCCTTAACCCACTGAGGGAGGCCAGGGGTTGAACCCGCATCCTTAGGGACACTAACCCACTCAGGTCCTTAACCCACTGAGCCACAACAGGAACTCCTATTCTGGTTTGTTTGTTTTGGTCTTTTTGCCTTATCTAGGGCCGCACCCGCGGCATATGGAGGTTCCCAGGCTAGGGGTCTAACAGGAGCTGTAGCCGCCGGCCTACGCCACAGCCACAGCAATGCGGGATCTGAGCCGCGGCTGCAACCTACACCACAGCTCACGGCAACGCCGGATCCTTAACCCACTGAGCGAGGTCAGGGATCGAACCCACAACCTCATGGTTCCTAGTCGGATTCGTTAACCACTGAGCCACGACGGGAACTCCTGTTTTTTTCTAAAAACCAAGAACGGAGGTGAATACTTGGGCCCAGCTGCTGTGCCTCCTTGCATCAATAAATGCAGCCTTGGTTGTCTGACCCCCATTCAATGGTTCTTTTGCGTTAGTGTAGGAAGATTTAGGTCAAGGAACCTCGGTTGTCTTGAAGATTCCATAAAGCATGATAGGTTCCTGCCAAAGGGTAAACATTCATCTTAACAGGATTTGTGTGTGTGTGTGTGTGTGTGTGTGTGTGTGTGTGTGTGTGTGTGTGTGTCCATAAAAAAGGAGGCTTGGAGAGCCCAGATGAGAGGGTATGTGGGTTTAGAAAACTGCTTAGTCTCCAAAAATAGGGCCAGTTACCCTGAGAGGGACCAGGGGCCCTGCGGAAGGAAGCGGCTGGTTACAAACGCTGGAAGGAAACCCAGGATGTGGCTGGATTCTGAGCCCGTGTCGTTCGCTGCGGACAGAGGTGCAGAGTGAGCGGCAAACCTCCAGGTGTGGAGGCGGGAAGGAAATGGTCCTGGTCAGGCAACCCCGACCCAGAGAAGGCGCGCCGTTTCCTTCCAGAAGGAAGATCCGCCCCGTGACATTCTCCGGACCCCAGCAGCCCAGAATCCTGACGCGGTCTGAGTCAGACCGCTTACTAACACTACGGGATGACTGAGGCATAAGGGGGTACAAAGCAAGCTTTCCAGGAAAGCAAGAAACCACACTGGGCAGAGTGCTCACTTCTGCTTTGTTTGCACGATGGTGGCCGCTCACAAGATTTCTGTGGAGGCTGGTGGTGTCCGTCCACGGGCAGCAGGAAATGCAAGTCTCTGGATGTGAGTAATTGCAATGGAAGTTTGGTTTTCAGAGAAAGCCGGGTGTGGTGACCCAACCACCCTGGCCCCTCGAAACTGGTTTCCTAGGATGCCTGGTGACTATGTGTCAGCAGATGCAGGAACTGGAGCCCCAGTCCCCGCTGTGGAGACACAGTGCAACACAGGGCCCGCTTGAAAGGTCAGAGAAAAAGTTCTGATATTTCCCCTTTCATTAAAAAAAAATTGCTTTTTTTTTTTTTGGCTGTATCTGCTGCCTGGGGAAGTTCCCGGGGCTAGGGACTGGATCCGAGCCACAGCTGTGACCCATGCTGGATCCTTTAACCCACTGTGCCAGGCTGGGGATCGAACCTGCACCTCTGCAGAGACCCAAGCCACTACAGTTGGATTCTTAACCCTCTGCAACACAGCGGCAACTCCAAACATGTTTTAAAAGTGTGAACTGATAGCCGCATTAGGGAAATGCATGATAAAACCTCAAATCCAGCCCGCTAATATGATGACTATTTTCATTTAAAACTATTTACTTCCCTCAGTCAGACAGTGAGACACCAACGTCAAATGCTACCACTTACATGTGGAATCTAAAAAACGGACACTAAGAACTTCTTTGCAGAATAGATGCTGACTCACAGACTTTGAAAAGCTTATGGTTTCCCAATGAGACAGGCTGGGGGTGGGGAATGCACTGGGGGTTTGGGCTGGAAATGCAGTAAAATTTGGTTGTGATGATCGTTGCGCAACTGTAAATGTAATAAAATTCACTGAGTAATTAAAAAATATTTACTTCTCTGAGTTTTAAAACACGCTCAGAAACGGGGTGCACACGCTTTACTGCAAGGGGAACCCTCCAAATGAGTGACTTCATGTCTCTTTCCATAACTCAGGGCACAAAAGCCCCGCCCTTTCTTGTCCTCCAAGGTTATCTACTGGGTGACTCTGGGGAAGAGGTTGGGGTCGAAGGTCATCCTGGGCTCCCGGGTTGGTAGAGGAGGCCAGGGCAGGTGACAGTGGAGCGGCTGTCACGGACCTCGAAGCAACACCCGATCCTTTGGTTTGACAGATTAACCTGCGCCACGAAACTGCCCAGCTCGCCTCCCCACCGTCCAGCCCGCTTCCCGTGGTGGCTTTGGGTGATGCACGGCTGAAGGACCAGCTAGACAGTCTCCCTAAGGCTGAGCCCTTCGAAGCGGCTTCCATCCCGACGCGCGCGCGCGGAGCGCCCTCGTCTTCTGCAGGTGCGTTCCGGGCTAAGGCGAACGCGATGGACGGCGAGAAGCCACTAGGAAGGGTGGCGGTGAGTGTGCGAGCGCCTGAGCTTGGGTGATTGTGTATGTATGAGAGTGTGTGGTTGTGAGCGCGGGCGTGAGTGTGCGTGTGCAGGCGGTGTGGTTGCTGCAGCTCTGAGCGCAGCTCCCAGGGCGCGCGTTCCCAGAAGGTTCGGAGCGGCCTCACTGCGGAAGCTCAGGGCCTCCCCGGGGGAGCCCGGCAGTGGGTACCCGTTCCCGCGGGTGGATTTGTGCTAAGCCCTGTGGAGCCCATCTCATCGAGGGCGTGGTTCGCGTGGCCTGGAGGCGACGCTGGGAGAGTGGGCAGTGACAGCTTCCTGGAGAAGCGGGTTTCCACGCGGGCCGCGGTGAGCCCGCACACCTCTTCCCAGGACGGAGCAGGGGGAGGCCCGGGGAGTCTGTCTGCAGAGCTGTTCCCAGGAAAGCCCCTGGAAGCGTTATGAGCTCACGTTACGTTTTCCCCGGAGAGACTCCTCTGTCGGGGAGGCAGGGGACCCCTCGTTCCTTCGCCAGTGGCTGCCAGAGTCCGCTGGGCGAGCATCTGGCATCCTGACGGGAACGTCAGCTCCGGAAGAGTTCCCGTTGTGGGGCAGTGGTTAGGAACACGACTTAGTAGCCATGAGAATGCGGGTTCGATCCCTGGCCTTGCTCAGTGGGTTACAGATCCGGCGTTGCCGTGAGCTATGGTGTAGGTCTCAGACACGGCTCAGATTCTGCATTGCTGTGGTGTAGGCCAGCAGCTATAGCTCCGATCCAACCCCTAGCCTGGGAACCTCCATGTGCTGTGGGTGTGGCCCAAAAAAGACCAAAAAAAAAAAAAAGGGGGGGATGAAGAGGTGGGCATTGAATAAAGGCATCCAGAGGTAGGTACGTTCTTAAAAGAAAAAAACAGGTGGCACCAGTGAAATGCTTGGAGCTCAAAATCCCGTCCAGGAGCACAGGGCTAGAGGTGAGAGCCAACCGTGTTAGAACATTCCAGAATGAAAGAAAATGGAAGCTCACTCTTCACAGAAGGTGTGCAGAGCCTGGGATGGGGTACGGGAGGGGGGTGGGGGTAGCAACTTCTGAGAACAAAATTGACAGGGTGACGGGGAAAGAAATGGAACGAGGTTTTCATGGGGTCAGCTCAGCGACCGGGCTGGACAGAACCAGAAGCAGAGTGTGGTGACCGGAACTCTTCCTGGGAAAGCATTCTTCTCCAGTGAAGATAGTTATTTGGCTCATTATTAATCGGAAATAAAAAATTCTCTTGTTCACGTTAGGTCAGGTCTCTAGTTCTTATGTTTTTGGGAACCATGAAAGCTTTGGAAATGCCCACGGAGCCCGGACCTCAGAGGTTTCCCCTTGCCTGCCGTCTGGGGCCTATTTATTGCCTTTCTAAGTACAAAGTTCACCACGGTTCAGGAGAAGGACATGGCTTTGCATGGTGACCCTGGGCTTTGCCCTCCCTCCTGGGCCTTCAGGGTTGGACTTGATGGCCTCTGAAGTCCCTGGCAGCATAGCTGTCTATTCAGTTTTGGAAAACATCCTGGAGACTCAACAGCTTGTGGGAGTGGGGATCAGGTGATGTGGGCTCCAGCTGTGACTCTGTCTTGATTTGCTGTGTGACTTGGAGCAAGTTGCTTAACCTCTCTGGACCACCCTCCCCCCACCCCATCTGTGAAATATAGTTAATAATAGCTGGGGTTTCTTTTTTTAATCTCAGTTGGCTGGGAGGATTCAGTGCTCAGTGAATGATGAGAGCCCTGTGAATCAGAGTCCCTGCAGCACAGGTTGGGAGCTGTGCGTTATGCGATTTGTCCAAAGGGACCTGTTCCTAGTGGAATAGGCAGCAGGTGAAAATACAGGCAGAAATGCTCAGATTCAATTAAATGCCGCAAGATCCTCTAGAAGTCCAGGTTCTAGCATCACAGTTTGAAATATTCAGCAGGTTCACAGGCTTCAGCCAGGGGCAGAATCCCCTGGGGGGCTGGTTAAAACCCAGATTTCGGTTTCTGATTCAGAGACCTCACCTCTGGGGTGGGGCCTGCAAGTTTGCATTTCTAACCAGCTCCCAGGCACTGCTGCTGGTTGGGAAAACGCATTCTAAGAACCCCTGGATTATGAATTCTGTCCTAGCACTTACGCTGAGTCTGAGTAAGACTTAGATCTCATTTAATGGAGGAAAAAGCAGGGATTCTCTCATTGGGAAAACACTGAATTAGTCTTATTCTATGACTCTAGCTGCGGATCTGTGAAACTAAAATCTTTTTTTACATTTATATTATCACTCAAGTGAAGGTGGTTTCCACGCCCACCTCTCTCCATGGGGCCAGTGGGGAAACTGGCCAAGGACAAACCAACTTCCTGGTGTCACAAAGCACAGAAGCCGAGCCGAGACTTCACCTCCATTGCAGGTCTTTCCCACATAGAGAATCGTTTAATGAGCGAGGCCACCTACGCAAAAGCTCAAGCTCAAGGTTGGAAAGCTACGCGCTGCTGCACAGGATGGACTCTCTGAGGAATGGGGGCCACGGCCAGCGCAGTGGTGTCTTTTCCAGCTGGTGGAGCTCTCAGGAAATACTGCAGTGGTGCCCTGAGCATGGATGAGGTCACACTGGACGCCTCTATGGCCCACCCTCCTTCGCCCCCCCCCCATTTGCGCCCTCGGGAGAGTCTGGAGGGCTGTGTCATGTCTGAAACCGTGGGGAAAAAACTCAAATCATCCATATTCTGCTACGGCAAGAATTCTTTAGCTGTGGAAGGAGATGGGGTGTCAGGCAAATGGAAGATCCTTGGCTGTCTGTGTCTATGGAACAATGAAGCATTTGCACAAGAAAGGCTGAGAGGTGAGGGCAGGTGGGGGGGAACCTGGGACCCCAGCCCCAGCCCCTGCTGTTCTTCAACTCATCTCTCCCAGGGGCTGGGTGCTAACTGGATGCTCCTCGGGGTGGTTTTCTCCAGCTGCATTTTTTTTCCTTGCTTTTTTTTTTGTTCGTTTGTTTGATTTTTAGGGCCACACTGGTGGCAGATGGAAGTTCCCAGGCTAGGGGTCGAATCGGAGCTGTAGCTGCCAGCCTGCATCACAGCCACAGTGAAGCCAGATCTGAGCTTCGTCTGCGGCCTTCACTGCAACTCACAGCAACAAGGGATCCTTAACCCACTGGGCGAGGCCAGGGATTGAACCTGCATCCTCGAGTACACTATGTTGGGTTCTTAAGCTGATGAGCCACAGCGAGAGCTCCTCCTTATCTATTTTTCCTCCTTCGAGTCTGGAAATGTTGCCTCTGTGTCCTTGCTGCCCGGCCTCTGCTAAGTCTGCGAGCACGACTGGTTAATGCGATGAAGGTCGTCTTGGACATTTCAAGAATTCTGCAAGACGGAATTCCTATTGTGGCTCAGCAGGTTAAGAACTCAGCTAGTATCTATGAGGATGTGGATTCGATCGCTGGCCTTGATCAGTGGGTTAAGGATCCAGCGTTGCTGTGAGCTGTGGTGTAGGTCGCAGATGTGGCTCGGATCTGGCGTGGCTGTGGCTGTGGCTGTGGCTGCGGCATAAGCTGACAGCTGTAGCTCCAATTCAGCCTAGCCCGGGAACTTCCATGTGTTGTGGCTGCAGCCCTAGGGAAAAAAAAGGAATCCTGCAAGAAACTGCCTACACATCTTATCACCTTGGCCTAATCAGCAGCAAGGCTTTTCTCTACATTTATTGTTTTAGTGTTTCTTTATCCCTCACCTGAGGTCAGTTTCCATCAGCCCCGGGGATCATGAGAGCTGTGGCGTCATCCTACAGCTGGCCCGGCTGGTTTGGGCTGGGCCATCAGATGCTGTGTCCCTGACCAGGCTCTTGGGCTCAGCAGGGAACCCCACATCCTGTCCATTAAGTGGGAATCAGGCTTCCCAGCAGGCGACAACCCCCGCGCCGGACCCTCCCACCCCCACCCCAGGGGCCGCTCTAGCATCCTGGGGTCCGGCGCCTGCCCGGGGCGGGGGTGGCCTGCCCATCCCTCCACGCACGGGCTCAGCCTGGTGGGGGCGGGGCAGACCCTCCTCCCTCTGTCCTCCGATGCCCAGCGGCTGCGCGGCCTCTGCTGCTGCTTCTGGCCTGTGAGTGGGTCAGTGGGAGGTGAGGCCCTGGAAGGAGGCACAGCAGCCGCAGGGCTCTCCCTGAGTTTATCTAATGAAGTATTTACAGGCCAGAGAGGCCGTTCTTGTGATTTGGCCACAGCTCCCCCCAGAAACCCTCTCGCTGGCTGAGAAATGTTAGTAACCGTGAGAACGTCAGGTTCTGCCCGCTGCGTCCTGTTCCCATCCTTCCGGGTCATGCAGTGAACATTGGTCCCCATCAATGTCTATTCTGTGTCATTTAAAAATTACTAACAGGGGAGTTCTGGTTGTGGCATAGTGGAAACGAATCCGACTAGGAACCATGAGGTTGTGGATTCAATCCCTGGCCTCGCTCGGTGGGTTACGGATCTGGCGTTGCCGTGAGCTGTGGTGTAGGTCTCAGACACAGCTTGGATCTGGCGTTGCTGTGGCTGTGGTGTAGGCCGGCGGGTGTAGCTCCGATTGGACCCCTAGCCTGGGAACCTCCATATGCCACAGGTGCAGCCCTAAAAAGCAAATAAACAAATAAATAAATAAAAGTAAAATAAATCAATGAAAATAAAAATTACTAATAGGGGAGTTCTGGTTATGGTGCAGCGGAAATGAATCCAACTAGTAACTCTGAGGTTGCGGGTTCAATCCCTGGCCTCACTTAGTGGGTTAAGGATCTGGCGTGGCAGTGGCCGTGGCTGTGGTGTAGGCTGGCAGCTGTAGCTCCGATTCGACCCCTAGCCTGGGAACCTCCGTGTGACATGACTGTGGCCCTAAGAAGACAAAAAAATAAAAAGATTACTAATAGGTAGGAAACATTTACACAAATATGTAAGAAATGTCCACTATGTGGTGGCACCTTCTGGGTTCTGTAAGGGACACGAGGTCAAATCCGACAGCATCTTGTCCTCAGTCCTGTGGCTAGGATACCTGCACACACACACACACACACACACACACACACACTGTAATGTCGCCGTGGTTATTGTAGTAGCAATTTACTCAGTGTGACTTAACACAAGTCTAATCTCTCATTGTCTGGTAGTCACAAGTGTTACAGGTGTCCCTGGTCTAAAAGTGCCTTGTCAACCCAGGGTGCATTTCTTTCAGGAGATCCTATTTTCTTGCGTCTGTCTGTCCATCTCTGTCATCTATCAATCATCTCTGTGTATCCATCATCTCATTTTGCACGTTGCTCACAAGAAGTCATGGCTGGGGACCAGTGACTGCTTTATGGCACCAGAGGAGGACGGGTTCTGGGCCGTCTTCAAGGGGGAGGCAGGCTTGGAGGAGCTCAGGCTGGGCCTTGGAGGGACGTGTGGGGCAGTTGGGGGGGTTGGACCCCTGGAGCTGGGAGGCCAGGCTGGTCAGGGACCAGAGGGCAGCTAGGGGGACCTGACTCCGTCAGCCGGGCTATAGAAGAGGATTTCACGAGGGGCAAAGAAAAGGCAAGTTCAGGAGACGGGGGCCTCCCCAGGGGCGGCTCTCAGAGGTGAAGTCAGCATCTGATGCATAGAGAGAGCTCGTTGGGGCAAACGTTTGTGGAATGAAAGGTTTTCCAAATCTCTCCTTTTTCATCGTCTTTGCTGGCTGCCCCTCTGGTCACCTCTTAATCCTAAATGCCCCGAACCGCACCCATTGGCCCTGACTGCTGCAGCCCAGCTCTGCCTCCCGTTGCTCGCTTTGGTGAACAGCGCTGCTGCCCAGCGGTGCCTGAAGCCGGGACCCCAGAACCACCTGGACCTCGGCCTCTCCTCCTGCCTGTCCTGGGCGTTAGACCCACCCAGTGCGTCCGTCTGCATGGCCGTGGCCTTGCACGCAGCCAGCCCCGGGGGATGTTCTCTACGTCCTTCTCAGAGCCAGAGTCTGGGCTGAGGTAGGTGGTGACACCATGAACGCGTCATCGCTTCAAGGGACCACGTGGGTGGGCCGGTCCAGGTGAAGAGACTGGAGTGTGTGGTGCGTGAGTGATCTGGAGGCTGAAGGGTGGGTTGAATTAGACAGTGGTGTGTGTGTGTGTGTGGAGAGAGAGACAGACAGACAGACAGAGAAAGGGAGAGAGAAAGAGAACACGTGTGTGTAAAGTTGAACAGAGTCCCTTCCTCTTATTGCAGCAGGATCTGATCCTATCAATTGTCAGGATATCGGCATTTGGCATTTGTGATCAGTAAGTCATCTGGGATTTTTTTCTAAAAGAAACTTCTAGAGTCCTCTGGAATGTGATGTCTCTTTGTCTATATCCATCACATTTCCTTGGAGGCCTTTTGCAGATTTTTGGCTCAGGCCTCCAGGCCTCAGGACAGGACCTGCATCCACGTTAACTGTTTGCCAAATGTCTAAATGTCATCACAGAGAGACTCAGGGCTGACCCGGGGTCGGGAGTGGGAGAGACCAGTTGGTGCTCATTTCTTTGGAACCATGAGGGGCTGCGCAGCACAGGCAGTGGGAAAGCTCTGACCTGGGAGAAAATCTGAGCCAGGTCAGGTGTTGGCTCCCGTGGATGGGTCCTCAGACTCGCCTCTCGCTCTCAGAGGTGAGGGCCAGGGTTTCCATGGCTGGGATCCGTGTGGGCAGGTGTGCAGTGCATATGTGTGCTTGAGTGGGTGTTCATGTGTGTGCATGCTTGCGTATACGTGTGCTCATGTGTGTGTGTCCGTGAGACAGAGCGAGGAGGCCTGAATTCACACATTTGGTTGGTGAACTAAAATGAAAAGGCTCTTTGGAGAAGGTAACAGGCCCCCCAGATCCAGTGCCTGCTGAGGGCAGCTGGTTAGTGGACTTCTCCTGGGCAGTTTGAGCCTATGGCTGTCTGAACGTGATCTGGGGACAGGGGGAGGCCAAGAACTGTTGCTCAGAGAGAACGTCAAAGAGAGAGAATGTATGCAAAGGCGGCTTGCCAGTCAGTCTTTGTACCCAAGAATGTCTTGATTTGTTTGTTAGGAACCCAGAAAAGGAAATAAAGAGGAGAAAATGTGGAAGGTACAGCATTTCAGATATTAGGGTGTCAACCAAAAATTGTGCAACCCCTGAAGCTTATTAGGAAGGTTCCTTATCATGGGAATTTGAATTCCATGCCTAGCCCCTGACTTCATTCTTTCATTCATTTAACCATTTAACAAATATTTTGGTGAGTGCCTGTGGCTGACTGACTGACCGATTCAGTCAATGGGCGGGTAGTTATCACTCTGTCACTACGAGATACCGTGCTAACTTTGCCAACATGGGTAACACTTTTGTGGAATAATTTTATTCTAGAAAGTTTTTCCCCAGCTTGTCAGCATCCAAGAAGAACTTTTTATAATCCTTAGCCTGTGTGGCATCCATATTTCTACATCACTTGATTTACAAAAATCCTGAAGCCCACTGTGGCATCTTTATTCAGAATATCTGCAATGTATGCTGCTTTTGATATAATTGTCAGAAAGATGACATCCACACACACACAAATCTGTAAACTACGGCTCTGCCCCCGATGAGGGTGGAAGGCAGGAATAGATCTGAGTTCCTACACATACTGGGGCAGTGCAGATTCAAGAGCAGTTTGGCAGTGATTCCCTCTATTTTTCCCTCTGTTCCCTCTTTTTTTTTTTTGACACGATGTCCCAAACCCTTATCCTGGCCTTTTCCTTCTTTTGTTTGGCAAGCTTCCATCATCCTTGTCCCAGCTCCCCCCGACTCTGGAATGAATCACCCCCTATGACTGGCTATTCTTTGCAGCCAACTGCAATCTAGCAATGTGACATTTCCCCCTTCCCTCAAAGCCAGCTGGATGTTTCATACCCTTCGGACCAGACTGTGCTGATACTCGCCCCCCGGGCTGAAACTTGTCTTGATCCCCGCGGCTGCAGGCTGGATCAGGGGCCTGCCCCCGTGACACCCTCACCCCATCTTGATCATCTCCTGACAGCACAGGCTGGACCACGTGGGTCAGTCTCTGGGCTGAGCCATCTCCCCCCCTGCTGCGTCACCTCTGTAGGCTGGTGTGACACTGCTCTCTCCGCCGGGCTGCACGTCGCAGTCAGTTGATAGCTGTTGGAGTAAAGAGCCCTGCTTATTCGAGGCCAAGGGCTGAGCATGGCACAGGCGCCAGGGCAAAAGGATTAGCAAGAGGCACAGGACTGGGGCTTCTGGGGGCTGGGCTGAGGGCATCAGAGAATGACCAAGTGGTGCCTGAAGCAGTTCTCAAGACTCCATGGAGGATGGGTGCAAGAAGCCCCGCCCAGGGGAGGGGGCGGCAATCAGGGAAGGCTGCCTGGAGGAGGTGACTCCTTAGGTGGGTGTTCTCTGCACTGCCTTGTGCTGCCCACTGGGTTCCGGGAACCATGGACTTGTGGCCTTGAGCTGGTGCTGGGGAGCTGGGTTGGGGGCCGTGCCCCCGGGAGCCCAGATGGGAGCGTGGTGCCCAAGGCATGCAGGCTGCCGGGAGCCCCATGGCCTCTGGCTCTCTGATGGTGGCTCACCTATAGGACTACCGTAAGCAAACACCTGCAACAGAGTGGCTTAACCAAGAGGAATTAATTTCCTCACAGTTCTGGAGGCTACATGTCCAAGACCAAGGTGTTGGCTGGGTCGATTTCTCCTGAGGCCCCTCTCCTTGGCTGGCGGACGGCCAGTCTCCCTGCGTGCTCACGTGGTCGTGCCTCTGTGTGCCCAGACGTGCTGGTCTTCAGTGTAGGAAGCTGTAAAGGGGATGTGATTCAACACAACATAAACACACACACTATTTGCTTCGTTTGTGTGATGGCCACACGGCTCGCTAGAGAACATAAACATCACCCAAAACACCCCGAATTCTTACCCCTCACTCACCTGTTCTTGATTTTCCCCCTCATTCCCCACTGGGTTTCTTTCTTTCTCTCTCTCTCTCTCTCTCTCCTCCCTCTCTCCTTCTTTCCCTCATCTTTCTTTCTTTTTGTTTGTCTTTCTGTCTGTCTTTCTGACTTTTTAGGACCCCATCCTCAACATATGGCAGTTCCCAGGCTAGGGGTTGAATCGGAGCTACAGCTGCTGGTCTACACCACAGCCACAGCCATGCCAGATCCGAGCCACCTCTGCGGCCTACACCACAGCTCACGGCAACGCCCGATTGTTTAACCCACTGAGTGAGGCCAGGGATCGAACCCGCATCCTCGTGGATACCAGTCGGGTTCATTACCACTGAGCCATGACAGGAACTCCCCCGCCGGGTTTCTAACCCCAGCCACCTCCACGGCCACATTCCAGCCTGAAGGGCAAGTGTCCAGGAGGCATGAGAAGCTGCCACGGAGTCTGTCCCTTCCAGGTCACGGGGACCTCCAGACCACAGTTAGGCTGTGCTGTTAAGTGGTTAAGTGTTAAGTGAAACTGGGCTTCATGGTTTAACTTTTTTTTCCAGGTCAGCTGAACCTGTCCGTCCACCTGAGGTGTGTTCCCACAGGAAGCACCCTGATCTCGCGGGCAGGTGTGTTTCCCAGCTCTTGGGTCCTTAGTTAGGGTCCTTTCGAAAGGACTGTTGTTGCCAAGCCAGCTTGGGTTCCATTCTCTCTAAAGCAGATGGGACAGGAGTTCCCACTGTGGAGCAATGGGACAGGAAGCAGTCCTGCAGCTCCAGGACACGGGTTCAATCCCCAGCCCGGTACAGCGGGTTAAGGATCCAGCATGGCCCCAGCTGTGGGGTAGGTCACAACTGCGGCTCGGATCTGATCCCCGCTCCGGGAGCTCTCTATGCTGCCGGGAGCCCAAAAAGAAAAAAGGAAAAAAGGCAGCTGGGACCAAGCAAATAAGCAAACATGCCAGTCGATGGCCAACCGTAATGGTTTTTCTTTTTGAGTTTATCATTTTTTAATCGAATGAAAGACTTTAAATTCTACAGGGCTTTACAATGATCAAAATTTCACACACATGATTTCATATGATCACATCACAGCCCCCTTTTTATTCCCCCCCTTTATGCTGCCCCCCCCACTGGTAACTACTGCTTGCTCTCTATATCTGAGTCAGCTTCTTTTTTGTCTTACACACTAGTTTTGTTGTATTTTTTTTTTTGATTCCCCGCTAAGTGACATCACACGGACTTTGCCTTGGTCTGACTTATCCCACTTAGCATAACGCCCTCTAAATCCGTCTGCGTTGCGGCAAATGCCCAAGTTTCATTCTTTTTTAATGGCTGAGTGTATTTGGACAATGCTGTTTTATTGCCTGTGTCCCGTCAGGGGACCCTGGAGTTCCCCACAAGGGTCTCCATTTGATCGCATTTTGGGGACCGTCATTAACTCTGCACCCAGGCGTTTTTGCTTCTCGTGCCATGACTGTTTCAGAGAAACACGGCGACTCACAGTCCCACTTTGATGCCTAGAGAAACAGCGCCAAGTAGCTCCTCATCACTTCTCCCGCTGTGGCACCCACCAAATCTGATAAAGAGGCCTTTGCAGGCATTAATTATAGCCCAGGACTCCTTGCAGCGTTTTACATGCACGCCTTCCCCGCTCTGTTTCACGTCCGAGGAGCAACGTGGTAACAAATTAATGTTTATACGGGCCCATTCAGCTTCAAAGCATTTCAACCACTGTAGTCAACCCCAACGACCCTCTCGTTCAGGTAACAATAAGACTTTCTGCTCTCATGTTCTTTTCCCCTCCACCTCTACATTTCTGTAGACGGAAGGAAAAACTAACAGGCAGGAATGAAATGTTCTGTGTGACTCCTGCCTCAGAGCCGGGGCCAGCTTTGGATGGGTGGCGTTCCAGGCTCCTGGTTCCATGTTCTGGTCAAAGCGTCCCCTCAAAGCGTGCTCGCCCTGCAGTGAGATGCTCAAAGTCATGTCTGATTCAAAGCTTTTGACCAACGCCAAACAACCCGTTTTCCATGGAACACGCGCACAGACCAGTGCAGGTGCAAGCGTGGGTTACACCTACTTGTGCAAACTGGCAAAGAGGGGTCTGTGTGGGGAGCTGGGGCTGGAGCTGGGCTTCTCTGAAGAGCCCCGTATCTACCCATCTGCGTGTTTACTGGCTTCTGGGTGAAGAAAACCTGTGGAAGGAACTGGACAGGCTCCCCTTTCCCAGAAAAGGTGCTCCCGCCTCGCTGAAGTCTGGCATACGCAGAGCCAGGGCGGGCCCAGCAAGCCGGTACCCCCGGTTTCCCAAAGGCGATTCCCACCCGCATTTTGGTAAGTTTGTGGCAGACGGAGCCCCGTTGTTTGCAAAGGACCCTGGGAGGTGTGGGGTCCACGTTCTTTTGTGGCCCTGCCCTGGGAGTCCTCTCTTGCATGAACCAAGTGTCCAGCTCCCAGACTGCAGCTCACCGATTCCAGCTTCTAGATTCCAGCTCCCAGATTCCAGCACCTTGATTCCAGCTCCTAGATTCCAGCTCCTAAATTCCAACTCCATGTCTTTCGCTGGCAGGGCACTTGGCAAACGGATTTTTCTCCGATGGAAAAGATCAAAGAAATAGCGATTTTAGGCTTTTTTGGTGGATTTGGGTGTAAGGGTGAGAAAGAAGTTAAGAAGAAGAATGAGCAGAAAAAGCTCTTCGTGTACAGCAGGTGACCCGATGACAAGTCATTTTGGCTCCACAGAGATACTCCCCAGACAAGAGCCAGACTCCCACAGCATCCATCCAAAGTTCTAGGCGGATGAACCCCACTGCCAGCTCCATGCGCCCCCTCCCTCTGAGGCGCCGTGTGGGCATTTTGGGGAACAGGACATGAAGGGACCGTGTGGTCTTGCTGTGAACAAACTCCCTGCAGACTGCAGCCTCATGTGCATTTTCTTGAGGTTTTTATTTTCCCAACATCAGCGGCCTGACACACCAGCCTGCTGTTTAGACCTCCGCGGGACTCTGTTAAAAGCGGAAGCTCCTCGAGTCACTCAGCAGCCTCACTGGCCAGGCTCGTGGGACAGAGGCCAACACGAAAACTCCAGTGAGAAATCAAAACCTTTCACTTGCTACTTAACACCTTATTCACTCTTTGGTTGTCGTTGTTGTTAGAGCCACCAGTAATCACGAGTGGGAAGGAACGGTCAGAGAAGCTATCAGGGCTCACCACCCCAGACTCAGATAAGGACCTTCCAGTTTTTCTGGGGATGGAGACCCAGGCCCCTGCTTCTGGGCTCAGTCTAGTCCCAGGTCACCGACTAGAAGGAGGCAGTTTTCCCATTGCCAAGGACTTCCATTTGCCACAAGCAAGACAGATTCATTTACGCCGGGGGGGAGGGGGGGCAGAATCGCGTGCGTATTGCTGCCCACCTGTCTCGGGTCCTACCAGCTCTAAGCGCCCCCATCCCCCACTCGCCATCTCTTCCCCCCAACGCAGCTTCAGATGCCTCGACTGTACCTAGACCTGCGTCCATGGTCTTGGGTGCCTACCAAGACCTTTGTGCTTTGGGCCAGTTCTGCAAAAAAAAAAATCAAGAACAAAAACGCACAGCTTCTCTGTGACCAGGGGTGGGTAAGGGAGAGTCACCGGATTCCAAACTGCCAGTGACGCTCAGGTGTCAACCAATCGGCTGCTGCCAGCGCAGCGCAGAGGGGCGGCCCTGCTCCAAGAGAGTTCACGGGCTGGTTCTCCGAGCTGAGAGCCGTGGGGCAGTGGGTGGGCGTGGCCGGAGGAAGCGACCGAGAGACGGGAAAGTGCAGGACTATCCTGGACGTTAGCAATTGAATTTTAGGTCAGTGGTTTTAGAAAACTATATGCGTCCTCCTTGTTAAAAAAGCCTTATTTTTAAAGGGACATTTCTAGTCTCATTTTTTTAATTAAAAAATTTTTTTAAAGTATAGTTGATTGACAATGTTCCTTCAATTTCTGCTGTACAGCAATGTGACCCAGCCACACGCATACATAAACATTCTTTTTCATCATGTTCTAAGCCCAGAGATTAGACACAGTTCCCTGTGCTGTACGGTAAGACCTCATTACTTATCCATTCTACTCAACCCCAGACTCCCCGTCCATCCCCGACTCTCTGCCACCTTCCCGTTGGCAACCACGAGTCTGTTCTCTATGTCTGTGAGTCTGCTTAGGTTTTGTGCCGTATTTTAGTTTCCACATACAGGCAATACCCTGCGGTATTTCTTTCTCTTTCTGACTTTCTTCATTTAGTATAAGAATCTCTAGATCAGCTCACATTGCTGCAAATGGCATTATTTGGTCCTTTTTTATGGCGGAGTAGTATTCCATTGTATGTATGTACCACAGCAGAGGAATGGATTCTTCTTAATCCATTCCTCTGCTGAAGGACATTTGGGTTGTTTCCATGTTTTGACTATTGTGAATAGTGCTGCTATGAACACAGGGGTGCATGCATCTTTTTGAATTATGGTTTTCTCTGGACATATGCTCAGGAGTGGGATTGCTGGGTCATGTGGTAGTTCTATATTTAGTTTTCTGAGGCACCTCAGAACTGTTTTCCATAGTGGTTGTACCAATGTACATTCCCACCAACAGGTTAGGAGGTTCCCCTTTTTTCCATATTCTCTCCAGCATTGGTTATTTGTTGACTTATTAATGATGGCCATTCTGACTAGTGTGAGGTGGTACCTCATTGTAGTTTTGAATTGCATTTCTCTAATAATCAGTGATGTTAAGCATGTTTTCATGTGCCTGCTGACCATCTGTACGTCTTTCTAGTCTCATTTTTTTTCAGGTTTTTTTTTTTTTGCAAAGGGCTGAACATACGGCATATGTAAGTTCTCAGGCTAGTGGTCAAATTGGAGCTGCAGCTGCCAGCCTACGCCACAGCCATAGCAATGCAGGATCCTTAACCCACTGAGTGAGGCCAGGGATCGAACCGGCATCCTCACGGATACTAGTTGGGTTTGTTACTGCTGAGCCACAGTGGGAACTCCTAGTCTCATTTTAAAGATGTTGCTCCATCTAGTCTCATTTTTAAGGGTGGAGCAGAAGTAGGGCAGAAGGATTAGTGCCCCAAAGCCGACCTGTGGTCAGAAGGGGAACTCAAATTGCCCTGATTGCCAGTGGAGTGGATTGATCACGATGTGCCCAGAGGATCCACCAGCGGAGACTGTGTAGGTGGAGAGGCCGGGTGGGGGTGGGGGAGGCGAGGAGCCAGAAGGCCAGCTGGTTTTCTTGAGGCCAAGAGGAGAGGCACGCATTTGCCAGCTACTGACTCTCATTGCCACAGAGAAGCCGTCTCCAGCTCATTAACCACTGAGGGCGGGAAAGAAGAGAGGACCCCAGACCCAGGGCATCATTCCCGGCAGGTCTGGATAAGAAAGGACCCGAGGCCGAGACCTGGACTGTCTTGGTGAGCCCTTGGAGAGAGTTGTCAAAGCTCTTTGGAAATGAAAGTCAACTTTGAAAACCATCATGAGTCATCAAAACCGTATGGTACTGGCACAAAGAAATATAGATCAGTGGAACAGGATAAGAAAGCCCAGAATTAAATCCACGCATCTATAGTCAACTAATCTATGATAAAGGAGGCAAGAACATACATTGGACAAAAGACAGCCTCTTCAATAAGTGGTGCTGGGAAAACTGGACAGCTACATGTAAAACAATGAAACTAGAACACTTCCTAACACCATGCACAGAAATAAACTCAAGATGAATTAAAGATCTAGATATAAGACCAGATACTATCAAACTCTTAGAGGAAAACATAGGCCAAATACTCTCTGACATAAATGATAGCAACATCTTCTCAGATCCATGTGTCAGAGTAAGGACAATAAAAAGAGAAATAAACAAATGGGACTTAATTAAACTTCAAAGTTTCTGCACAGCAAAGGAAACTCTAAACAAAACGAAAAGACAACCCACAGAATGGGAGAAAGTATTTGCAAATGATTCAGCTGACAAGGGATTAATCTCCAAAATTTACAAACACCTCCTACAGCTCAACACCAAAGAAACAAACAACCCCATCAAAAAATGGGCAGAGGATCTAGGCAGACAATTCTCCAAAGAAGACATGCAGATGGCAAATAAACACA
>PVHT020000170.1:7963112-7995235 GCA_004024745.2 Catagonus wagneri | reverse complement strand
GGGAAGATATGGTACATACACACAATGGAATGTTACTCAGCCATTAAAAGGAACGAATTACCAACATTTATAGCAACATGGATGGACTTAGAAATTATCATGCAAAGTGAAACCAGTCAGACAATTAGACAGCAACACTCAATGCTTCTGCTTACATGTGGAAACTAAAAAGACCCAATGAACCTCTTCGCAGAACAGAGAATGACTCACAGACTTTGGAAAACCTTGGTTTTTCAAATAAGACAATCTGGGGGGTGGGGGGATGCACTGTGGGTTTGGGATACAAAATCTGTAAAATTGACTTGTGATGATTTATGTACACCTATAATTGAAATAAAATCCATTAAGAACAAAAAAAGAAAAGAAAACCATCATGGGGTTCCGTCATGGCACAGCGGCTAACGAATCCGACTAGGAACCATGAGGTTGTGGGTTTGATCCCTGGCCTTGCTCAGTGGGTTAAGGATCCGGTGTTGCCGTGAGCTGTGGTGTAGGTTGCAGACGTGGCTCGGATCTGGCATTGCTGTGGCTGTGGCGTAGGCCCTCAGCTACAGCTCCGATTTGACCCCTAGCCTGGGAACCTCCATATGCCGCAACAGCGGCCCTAGAAAAGGCAAAAAGACAACCAAAAAAAGAAAAAGAAAAGAAAACCATCATGTGTTATTTATTTTATTTTTTTATAATGATTTTTATTTTTTCCATTATAGCTGATTTACAGTGTTCTGTCAATTTTCTGCTGCATGGCAAGGTGACCCGGTCACACATACATGTATACATTCTTTTTTCTCACATTCTCGTGCTCCATCGCAAGTGACCAGACATAGTTCCCAGTGCTGTACAGCGGATCCCATTGCTTATCCAGCAACAGCCTGCATCTATAACCCCAAGTTACAGTCCATCCCACTCCTTCCTCCTCCCCCTCGGCAACCACAGGTCTGTTCTCCAAGTCCATGAGCTTCTTTTCTGTGGAAAGGTTCATTTGCGCCGTATATGAGATTCCCGATATAAGTGATATCATATGGTATTTGTCTTTCTCTTTCTGATTTACTTCACTGGTATGAGAGTCTCAGGTTCCATCCATGTTGCTGCAAATGGCATTGTTTTATTCTTTTTTATAGCCGAGCAGTATTCCATTGCATCAGCTGTTATTTTGAAATTATTTTATGTAAAACTGGAAAGGCCCATGTGAGCTACTTCCTTTGGCAGTCATCTGCTACCCATTTTAAATTCCGTGCGGGTCCCTCCTCACATCTTGGAGCGCCCCAGTGCCCAGGCTGCAGGGAAGATGGAGAGAGGAGGGAGGCTAAGGTGGGAAATGGTCACATGACCTGCGTCAATGATTGTCACGTGCTGGGGTTAGGGTGGCTGCATAAAATACAGGACACTCCGTTACATTTAAGCTTTATTATTATTGTTGTTGTAGTTTTATGGCCACAACCATGACATACGGAATTTCCCGGGCCAGGGATTGAAACCCAGATGCACCTGTGACCTCTGCCAGCTCCTTTAACTCACCGCACTGGGCCCTGGATTGAACCTGCCCCTCTGCAGCAACCCGAGCCACTGCAGTCAGATCCTTCACCCGCTGCACCACGGCGGGAACCCCATAGGCTTCATTATTTTTATAGTTTAAGTATGTTCCAAAAATTGCTTGGGATATACTTAGGCTAAAGAATATCATTCTTTATCTGAAATTCAAATTTAACTTTTGGGAGGGGTACTAAATATGGCAAAGTCTTCTCCAGGGTGACTCTGAAACAGACTCATCTGAGGCATTCTTCTCTTCCTGCCCAAAGCCCTAGTGTCCACAGATGTGTGTGTGTACAAACACAGTGTGCGAGCCTCTGTCTCATCTCAGGACGTAGAGTGTGAAATATGGCATCTTTCAGCAACAAGCGGCTCCGCCGCGACTTGTGGGTTGGGTTCCTCGGCAGAGAGGGAGAATCCTTAATTTTCAGCCTCAGACAGAACAGTGCGTCTGTTAGAAATGGGAGGAGGTAGGTTTCTCTTTGTAGTTAGTGAGGACCAGCCAGTCATGTGACTGCTACTGGCTGAATTATGTCTCCTTCCCCAAAAGATAGATCAGAGTCCTGAGCCCTGGTAACTACGAACGGATCTTTATTTGGAAAGAGGGTCTTTGCAGATAGAATTCATTAAGATGAACTCATTCACCCTGTTTCAGGATGGGTCCTACTCCAATATAGCTGATGTCCTTATAAGAGGAGACCGTGACACAGACGCACAGGGAGATGCTGTGCGATGACAGTGGCAGAAATGGCAGGAATATGTCTACAAGCCAAAGGAACCCCAAGGACTGGCAACTGCAGAAGCAAAAGGAAAGGCAGGGAGCAGCTGCTCCTGATAGCCCTCAGAAGGAACCAACTCTGCTGACCCCTTGATCTTGAACTTCTGCTTCGGAACTGAGAGACAATCAGTTTCTGCTGTTTGAGCTCCCCCCCACCCCCAGTCTTCCGTGCTTTGTTACAGCAACCTCAGGAAACTGACAGAGTGACCCTGACTTGATTGCAGGCAGGAAGACCCAGAGAGAGGTCTCTGCAGTTAATTTCAAGTCCCGGATTCAAGGAAGAGGCTATTCCAACAACCAGAGGAGTGGGATACACCAAAATAGAGAAGGATTAGCGAATCCAGACACAAACGTAAGAGAATCCAGCCCAGGAAGGAACTACTTCCCCACCCACCACAGGCTTGGTGAACCAGAAACACGTTTCAGGGGGTTCCCGCGGTGGCTCAGCCGGTTAAGAACCGTGAGGATGCGGGTCCAATCCCTGGCCTCACTCAGATTAAGGACTCGGTGTCGCCGCACACTGTGGTGTAGGTTGCAGATGTGGCTCAGATCCAGCGTTGCTGTGGCTGTGGTGTAGGCTGGCAGCTGCAGCTCGGATTCAACCCGTAGTCTGGGAGCTTCCATATGTTGCAGGTGCAGCTGTAAAAAAAAAAAAAAAAAGCAACAAACCCCCCCACATTTCTGATATTCCTAAGTGATGTGTGTGACCACATGTGCAGATAAAACGATATTACATTATCTATTCACTGCACTCCATGTGATGCGTTTAAAGCTGGCCCTGGTAGGGGTCATCCTCCAGTAATGTTGATAGTCCTTATGAAGTCTCAAATTAAAATAATTGCTTCAGATGCTGTGAGTAGATCAGGCGAGATCAGGAGCCTCAAGATGCCAGAGTCAGCCTCAGATCTAGGTAAGAGGACGCCTCCGCCCTCTTAAAAAACGTGCCTTTCACATGTGCTTCTGCTCGAGGGTGACACGTGTGTTCTGTTCCGCCCCCACAGCTCCATCATTTGCCATATAGTCTGAAAATACAAAGTGATTTTAATGTGATCCAAAAAAAAGAGGTGTGTTAACCATCGCTTAGGGTAACACACAGTCTCAATTAATCAACTCAACGTCATTCAGCAATAAGCAGCAGAAGGGGTGAGTTTCAGGTCAAAGTTCTTTAAATCAGACAGCAGGCAGGTATTCATTGCCGACTATGTGCAAATGCCAGGTGTCACCGGATGTAGGTGTAGCACAAAGGTGTCTCCAATCTGGTGTCGTAAGGACCAGGGGGACATTAATGAAAGGCTCAGCTGCTTTGCCATGGATGGCAAACAAGGCCTGGGGGTCTGTGAGAGTTTGCTTCCAGCCGGGGAACATCAGTCCGACCCTCTGCCCCTCTGCCATCAGGCGGCATCTCTGAATGGAGCTCAGTCCCGACTACGTGGTTCAGGGTTCTTGCCCCCTCCATTCCGCTCTTCTCCTTTTCCTGGCTCTTCCATGCCCTTCCTTTTCCCCCATATCTGTCCCCCAGCTGTGCACATCATCTCTTTTAAGAGCTTGCCTCTTCCAGGAAGCCTTCCCGGAACCACACTCCTTTGCTTTCCATCCTCGTAATTTATATAATCCGCCGAAATAAACCATAACTGGGTTTGCAGTCATACGCCGCTTTGCAATGTGCATCTGATTTCACCCAAAGCCTTCCTGGCCTCTTTTCTGAGGCCTCAAATTGCAGGCTATGCTCAGTGGCTTTCCCGTCCCCTGCCTTGCAGGAGCCCCGCAGCGCTCAAGGCTTTTTGGTCCGTTCACACGTGACGCTAGTCCACCCATGTTCTTCTTAAGTGACCTTTATGACACGCCCGTGAGTTAGGCAGAGAAGGAACGGGAAGAATAGCAGAGCCACTTGGCGCAGTCACGCTGCGTGTCTCTCCCTGGAGGTTTTATCCTTCTCCCCCGTAATTAGATTACTCGTGATGCAGCCGGCTAATTACCTGCCCCGCCTGCCGGGGAGCTCAGGCGCTGTCTGCACACGCACGCACCTCCCCTCCCCTCCGCAGGACAGATGTCGGGCGCGGTCCCCGTCCCACACAAACACCTGCTCTGTCGTTCCCGTCAGTCACGACAGCTGGCCAGCTCAGACCAGCAAGCGGAGGGGTTCCTGGGGGAGGTGCTGGTCCTGCCAGCTTCCTACGCACCCACCGGGCCTGGGCCTCCCGCCCCTGACTGGCAGAGCCTCCTGGCTGCATTTGGAAATGCGCCCCTGCTTCTGTGCTCAGAGATTCGGTGGCCTGGGGCTGAATGAGTCTAGGGGCCAAATGGCTCTTGACCTTGACCGGAATCCTCTGAGTTATCTTTATGCTGGGGCTTTTTAGGACTGCACCTGCCGCATATGGAAGTTCCTAGGTTAGGGGTCGAATCGGAGCTACAGCTGCCAGCTTACACCACAGCCACAGCAAAGCGGGATCCTTAACCCACTGAGCGAGGCCAGGGATCGAACCCACATCCTCACGGATTCTAGGCGAGTTCATAACCTGCTGAGCCACAGCGGGAACTCCCAGCCACAGCTCACTCCCAGACCCCTTTTTTCTAACAGATGAATGAATAACCAGTGGACTGGGACCTGGGAACCGAGAGATTCACGCATGTAGGGTACACCCGGCCGAGCACACAGACGTCTTTGGGGGCTTCCTAGGGAACCCGGGGCCCTGACCCAGCCACCTCCGGGTCCCAGAACTTTCCCCAGGGGCCTGCAAGAGTGCTGGCCCAGCCTGGGACCGTGGGTGCAGTCTGTGACGGCAGCTGATTTTTTTTTTTTTAAGCAATCTGCAGATGTTGGCAGTAACCAGCGAAAAAAGGACAGGGTTCCAAATGCCAAACCATTTTTACCGTCTGATTCCTGGAAATGAGACAGTATCACAATACAGCCCATGAAAGGGAATATGCCTGTGTGTTCCCTTGCGGTGGGGGACGGGCGCCGACCCGGTGGCGACTGTTGGCTACTTTTCTGCCGTGTTGTTCTGCGAAGATGGAGAGGAATCCTTTTGCTTCTGGTTCACGAAGATCCCCTGTCTCTTCACGTCACACTGCATCTTCGAACATTCTAGTCGCTCGGAGAGCTTGTGTTGAAAGAGACACAACAGCACTCGTGTAGGTTTCTAACGTCTCAATCAGGCATTCTTAACCTGCTTTGTGCCTAAGACTCCTTTGGCAGCCAGGAGCAGCCTCGGATGCCTTCTCAGATGAAGGACTTGATTTATAGGATCACCGAGGAAACCAATATATTGAAACAAGTTAAGACAATGTTACAGAAAACCAGAAGTGTGACCTGGTAACCCCTGCGCTTCTTTATCAACACATTAAAACCAAGAGTGAGCGGTCTGTTGAGTAACGGCTGTGATTTCGAAGTGGAGATAAGCACTGAGCACGGAAGGGACGTAAGCCGCTCGCAAAGGCGGTAGTGCTCTATGGAAATGGCGGTGGTCCAGCTGGTCCCGGGTGTGACCGACCCCCCGGGTTTGGTTGCCCGTGCTGCCAATGGGAGGAGATGCTACCTTCTGCTGGAAGTCAGCAAACATCAAAATGGGATTTCTTGGAGTTCACTGGTGGGGCAGTGGGTTGAGGATCCAGCATTGTCACTGCAGGGGCTTGGGTCACTGCTGTGGTGTGGGTTTGATCCCTGGCCCAAGAAATTCCACATGCCATGGATGCAGCGAAAGAAAGAAAGAAAGAAAGAAAGAAAATTATTTTCCACCCAAGTTCACAGACCGCTGGACCCAGGCGAGCCCCAGGGGTGGCTGCTGTAGGCACACGCGGACACTGCCCAGCGCCTGCATCCTGTGTGCAGATCCCTGCTTGGCCCTGCAGCTCTGGTGACCCTGGAACTCCTGCCATTTCTGAGTCCTGGCTTTTCTTCCCCAAGGTCTTCTAGTTGAACTTGGTCCTGTTGACGAGGCTAGAAATGGACCCCCTTCCAAGGAGTCAAACTGCATTGAAGGAACTGGTTCTTTGGCGTGAGCCTAAGTGCAAATAATGGGTCCTCTCCATTCAAAAGAGTTTTCCAAAGAAACAAGACACCAAATAACAAAGCCCCGTTTCCAGTCAGGCCACTCACCGGCACCTGGACCTGTCTCCTGTGACTGCTGTGACCAACAGAAGCGTGCTCCGCCACAGTCTGCAGGCCACAAGCCCCCCATCAAGAAGTCAGCGGGGGCGAGCTGCCTGAGGCCCTCCTGCCTCTTCCAGCCTCTGGGGGCTCCAGGCTGTCCCGGGCCGGAGGCCACATCGCTCTAATCTCTGCCTCCGTCTTCATGGGACCTCCTCCCCGAGTGTCCCTTACGAGGACACAGCTCGGCTCCCTAACACCCCGGAGTCAGAAAGGGACCAAAGGAGTGGTGAAGCGTGGAGACCAGGACAGCGGAGAAAGCGTAAGTGGCCTGATCTCCCTGCCCGGCCCCGGGCTGCAGCCGAACCACATAGCCAAGCTTCCCCGAGAACCTGCGACACGAAGCCTGGGGGTCCCCGGGGATGGTCTGAGCCCTCACCACCGCACGTGCGGTAGGGCTGTTCTAGTCCCATTTTACAGAGGAGCAAATGGTGGCTTAGAGAGGCTAAATTCACTTGCTCTCGTCCACAGGTCAGCTGGAGTGAGTCGGACGACTTCATTCCGGGGGCTCTCGTTACCAGCCCCGCGAGGCCATCCGGAATGCCGGTCACCAACCATGTGTGACTGCTCGAATTTAAAATAATCACCATTGTGGCTCAGCGGTTAACGAATCCGACTAAGAACCGTGAGGTTGCGGGTTCGATCCCTGGCCTTGCTCAGTGGGTTAAGGATCCGGCGTTGCCGTGAGCTGTGGTGTAGGTTGCAGACGCGGCTCGGATCCTGCGTTGCTGTGGCTGTGGTGTAGGCCGGCGGCTACAGCTCCTGTTAGACCCCTAGCCTGGGAACCTCCATGTGCCGCGGGTGCGGCGCTAGGGCAAAAATAAATAAATAAATAAATATAAAATAAAATAATTACTTTTAAGGAATAGGGCTTAAAGGTCATTCATGCAGTAGAGTGGTTTATTATAAAAATATACATAGAGTTTTAAGTAATGAGTCTGAGTTTTCTCTTAAGCTTTTTTATTATAGTAGATTTACAGTGTTGTGTCAATTTCTGCTGTACAGCAAAGTGGCCCAGTCATACATGTACATATAGTCTTCTGCTCACATTATCTTCCATCACGTTCTGTCACAAGAGATTGAATATGGTTCCCTGTGCTCATTGCTTATCCATTCTGAATGTAATAATTTGCATCTACTAACCGCAAACTCCCAATCCGTTAGTTGTTTTTTTTTTTTTGGGTCTTTTTCGGGCCCCAATCATGGCATAGGGAGGCTCCCAGGCTAGGGGTCAAATTGGAGCTGCAGCTGCCGGCCTACGCCACAGCCACAGCAACACCAGATCAGAGCCACATTTATGACCTACACCACAGCTCATAGCAACGCCAGATCCTTAACCCACTGAGCGAGGCCAGGAATCGAACCTGTGTCCTCATGGATACTAGTCATTCATTTCCACGGAGCCACAACGGGAACTACCCCAGTCTTAGTTTTTAAATACCTCGTAAACATTAAAAGTTTTTCTCTGTAAAAAAAACACTTACATTTAAATAAAATCTACCATCCGGTCCCTCCACTGCAGTGGTGCTGAGTAGTCATCATGCCGTGTTTCAGGCGGCACAGGAAGCCCTATGGAGCAGCACTGCTCTAGACCCATGTCGACACTTATTTTATAATAATATCTATATTGATGGCATAACAATTAATGAGAATCCTCGGTTAAACGGTTTTTTTTTTTCAACAAATAATTTTGTGGAGTAAGAGGCATATGAGAGGTAGACAAGTGAGGAGAGGTTTAAAAATCCAACCGTATTCTGGAGTTCCCACCGTGGCACAGTGGGTTAAGGCTCTGGCGTTGCCAGCGCCGCAGGATGGGTAGCAGCTGTGGCTCCGATTCAACCCCTGACCAGGGAACTTCTGCGTGCTGCACAGGCAGTCATCAAACAAAAAGCAAGAAGTCCCGCCACATTCTAAGGGACGCCAGAGGGGGGCGGAGACTGGCTCCTCCCCTGGGTCCTGTGGGTTCCTCGCAGACTCGCGACCTCCAGGCAGACGTCCTCATTCAAAAATGCAAGAGCAAACTGTGTTCAGCCCCCCGCACTGACCAAGGCAAGAAAGCAGACGAGGCTTATTCCACAAATGTCCAGAGGTGGCCGTGGCCTCCTTGAACTAGCCGGTAACATAAACTTAAACTTGTCACTCGGGGGCATCCCACTTGATGGAGGGTCACCTGTGTTCTCCGACTGGAGGAAGAGGACCAGCTGGCCACTGGGCCGCCCGGTTCTGCCGGTCCATCTCGCCCACCTGTCCCCTTCGGTAACCCTAAGTTTTGCGAAGTCTGCGAAGCTGTTGCTGTTCTGCAAATAAGTCCGTCTGCATCCATGGTTTTTCAAACTGCACGTATTAGTGATAGCGTATGATGTTTGTCTTTCACCTTGTTGAGGTCCTGGCCGAGGCGGCAGCTGGTACTGGAAGGGAGGGGAGCCCGGAGGGGCCACCGCGGACGCGAGGCCCCTGGAAGGAGTCCGCCGCAAAGGGCACCGCGCCGCGGGCCCTGCTCAGGGTAGCTTCGTGCTTTGGCTGGGGGTGGGGCTGGACAAGGTCGGGATGCGGAGGTGGGGGGCGTGGCTCTCATGACCTTGCCCTTTGTCGGAGGGGCAGGTTCAAGCTGCAGGCAAGTCTTAGAGGCCACCGCAACCATGGCTGCGCATCCTTGGTCCCCATAGGGACGCGAAACTGTTTCCCGTTCTCTCTGAGAGCTGGGGAAATGGAGCGAGTGCGCAATCGAGGCCCAGGACTGGCCGGTGGGGGAGCCCTCAAGTCAGGAGGGAGGGGCTGTTGGCAACCAGCCAGGGCTGCTGCCCTGGGTGGGGGTGGGGTGTCCCAGAGTCACCAGGCAGCTGAGGGCGGGGAGGGGGCGACTGCGGTACGGTCCTGATGCTCATTAAACCTGGGTTCCTTCTTGAGCCCCGGGGGGGGGTGGGTCTTTGCCTCAAGCCAAACCGGAAGGGTAGGGCCAATCTGGGGTCCGGCCGCTCCTGTGAAGGGCTGGGACTTCTGGCGTCTGGGGACTTCTTTCCCTTGTCATCTCAGCTCGTTTATGAAAGGGCAGCTGGAAAGCCTGTCTGCCGTTTTTCAAGGGCAGCTGGAAAACACAGGAGATCCAGGTTTTCCCGAAAAGGTGGAGATGTGCCTGCAGCCGTACCGCACGCGCCTGCTCCCTCCAACCGCTGCATGGCGGAGATGTCGGAGGCCCAGCGTCTCTCCGATTCCTCCCCTCCGATGCCGCCTCCCAGCCCGGGGAAGGGAGGATCCGGGGCAGGAGAGGTAGCCATGCACCCGAAGGGGATTTACCGCGGAGCCAGGACGTGTTCAGCCGCTCCGACGGGTGAGATGGAAACTTAGGCACCCCCACCCCAGATCAGCTGGCCCTTGGGGGTCACCTGGCAAATCCACATGCGGAGCTTGGTGGGGACCAAATGCACCTGGCGGTGTGGCTCCCCAGACAGGGGGGGCCCTTGCGTCACTTGGCCCCCCAGCCACGGGGACAACGGGCAGAGGTGCTCTCCATGCCCTTGGACGCGGCCGGCATATCCTTTGCCATCCACGTCCTGCACTGGGGGTGGCGCCCTGGGCTGTGTCCCAGGCTGGTCCCAGGACGTCTCGGCCAATTCAGCAGGAGGAGCTGCTCGGACGGGTCCCGGGTCTGCGCGTTTACAGAGGTCTGCTTAGCGCATCGGGAACCAGCGGGAATGGATCTCGTGACTGAGTCTGATTCTCATTTGATTGACGTCCCCTTCTTCGGTAATTTAGTGAGTCTTCGGTAATTTAGGCATCGGCAGTGAAGTAGCGCTCCCCAGGTTTTCGGGAGCTGGGGGTGGTGGCCAGGAGGTTGGGGGGACATGCTGTTTTGGAATCGAAGACTTCCTTCTGGAGGGAGGTAAAAACCTTTCTCTTTATAATGGCTAACTGCCAAGGTTACGAACATGGTCACAAATAGCTAGAGGAACGTGAGGTGTGGGAAAGCACAGGAAGAATCCAGAGCTGGATGCAAAGCCTGGCGATCTATTACCGGAGACCGCTGGCTGGCGGCCCCCAGCGTGGCGGATGGCGCCACGGGAATGGCTTCGATGGAGGCCAACCTTCAGGGTGTGGAAGGCAATTTTGAAGAGATAATTACCCCATCACGCTGCTCAGGTTTATTTCAAGAGCTTGTAAACCCGCTCACTCACTGTGCTGGAGGCTGTGGGTCAGCTCTGCTCATGGTCGACACCATAGAAAATTTCTTCTTTTGCAAGAAATCTCGCCATTAATTGCATTAACGGGCTCGTCCGTGTCCCCTTCTCTGGTTCACTAGGTTTGGAGGCCATGGATTTGTTGGTAACTGGAATGTTTCCGTCACTGAGAGGTCAGAGGGGTGGCAGTGTTGTCCTGGGAAAGGTGACCCTGCCCATTGGGTACCATGTCCACCACCTATGGATGTCCACGCTGCTGGATGAAGTCAAGGCTTGTTCTCCAGTGTTAGTGTCCTCTAGATTCATTTGAAGGTCCTGGGGAAAATGCAGATTCCTGGCCCAGGGCAGGGAGTCTGGAGCAGCAAGCCTAAGAACCTGCTTTCTCATGAGCGCCCAGGCGAAGCCCAGATTGAGGGGCCCCAGTGCGGGTTCCCAGGGCCAGTTCCTCCAGCTGAAACCATCTGAGAGAGGACACCACAGCTCACTTGTGCTTGTGACCCCAAATGGCAATATTACCTGAAAATGGGATCCGTCCTGAGAAACGCCCTACCTGGAGGTAAATTAAGGGCTAAAAGAAAGACGAAGGGCTAACTATGAAGCCATTGCCTTCAAGCTCCCCGTAAACACTGGCTTCACTTGGATCTAGAGCGTCCCTTGGCCTCGTTCATGAAATTACGAGGCACGGGTGACCGAGAGACGAGCGAGACCAGACCCCAGGCCTGTCCTCGTGGAGCTCGCGGTCCAGGGAATCAGATCAGGCCCCCGACCACCTGTTGCTTTGCTTCCTTTTCACTCAGCGTTCCTCTCTCCTCAACCGAGACACCCACTATCTTGCAGAGAAAGCAAGGGCCAGCTTTAACTATGACTCTTAAAGTTCATGTTTTTTTTTTTTTTTTTTTTTTGTCTTTTTGCTTTTATGTAGAGCCGCACCCGCGGCATATGGAGGTTCCCAGGCTAGGGGTCTAACAGAAGCTGTAGCTGCCGGCCTTCGCCACAGCCACAGCAACACGGGATCCGAGCCGCGTCTGCAACCTACACCACAGCTCACGGCAATGCCAGATCCTTAACCCACTGAGCAAGCCAGGGATCGAACCCGCAAGCTCATAGTTCTTAGTCGGATTCGTTAACCGCTGAGCCACGAAGGGAACTCCGAAGTTCATGGCTTTGAATTGCAGGCCTTCCGATGGCAAAACTGTGTGTTCAGTGCCAAGGCCGCTCTGGAACTCGGTGCGAGCCCCCGTCTAGCAGGACAAGGGGCAGCACCGCAGAAGCTGAGCTCCCCGCAGGAAACTGCGCACCCCGCCCGGGCCCGACGGCTAAACCAGAGTGGAGCGTGTCTTGAACGAAGTTAGGAGAGCTCCTGTCATGGCTCAGCGGGTTACGAACCTGACTAGTATCCATGAGGATGTTGGTTCCACCCCTGGCCTCGCTCAGTGGGTTAAGGATCCGGAGTTGCTGCAGGCTATGGTGGTTGCAGATGCGGCTAGGATCCCACATTGCTGTGGCTGTGGCTGTGGTGTAGGCCGGCAGCTGTAGCTCCTATTTGACCCCTAGCCCGGGAACTTCCATATTCCGCAGGTACGGCCCTAAAAAGACAAAAATAAAAGTTAGGAAGGCTGTGGACTGTCGTCCTGAAAGCCAGCCCCCGTTTTAGGCCGATCCAAACAGAACATCCATGTGGACCCCCCAAAAAATCACAGCCTGGATGTCACCTTTTACCTCCTGGTGGCTTCTCACCTGGGCCAGTCCTGTCCAGAGCCTCCATAACGCCTTCCAGCATCCGGGTACCCTCCAGCCTATCTCCGATGGCTCTTGGTGTAAATGCCTCTGGATATTCAGAGTTGAGCCGGTTTAGTTGAATCGTGCCGAGTGTAGATGGTGTAACTAAAGACCAGACGAAGGAAGAACAGGGCCCAACGCGCCACTGTGCAAAAGGACTTCCTCCTGGATCACCCAGGCGCAGTGGCTCTGCTAGTTTAGGGTCAGCCTCCTCCCTGGGGAATTTGGAGCAGGGGACCCCCCCCCACTTCCCAGAAACCCCATCTGCAGGGAGGCCAATCCTAGTGGGCAGGGCTGGCCTCCCCTTCCACCCCATTGACCAGACCTGGAAACTCCCCTGACTGCCCGGACTCAGGGCCTCCTGGCCTCCCTGTGCGCGCTTCCCCTGCTGTTCCCTGCACCCAGAGGGCACAGCCAGGCCTCTCTACCTGCACAAATCTCACCTGTTGGTCAGAGTCTAGCCAATGCCTCCATTTCCACCAGACTTTCCCAACCACACCTTTGGGATCCTGCTGCACCTTTCTGATGCTTACGTTGTGACAGGTTCCGGTTGCCATGGTGATCCTCCTCCTTGACTCCTGGGAAGGGATTTCACCAAACTCCTTCATCTTCCCTGGAGGGCTGGGGTCTGAACCCGAGCTGGGCAAATGCCCACTGGAAGGGCTGCCCCGTGCTCCCGCCTTTGCCTTGGATGCAGGGCAGCAAGAGGCTGTCAGGGGCTGCTGGGCTGGGTTCTGGGCTGGGTGCAGAGCAGAATCGGGTCAAGAGTGTCCGCTCTACCTGGGCGGTGAATATGGGGACAAAGCAATAGAAATAAAATCCAACATGCCGCAGTGTGAACGACCCAAATTACCAAGGATAACAATAACAATATTTCTAAAAGCTATGATTTTTTAAAAATGTCCCCAATGTACCAGGTGATTTACAGACATTTTATAATTTAGCTCTTACAGTAGCTCTGCAGTGCTCAGTCAACCAACACCACCACTGCCAACGTCATGTACAATTGGGATGATCGAGGTTGGGGTAGATTTAACGACCAGCCTGTAAGGGTCAGGGCCAGCCTCTCAAGTCGGGTCCGTTCAAATCCATGCTTTACCCAAATACCCTAAAACTTCCTTGTAAAAAATAGTAATTCTATGGGGTGCAGTGGTGCAGTGGATTGGGGATCTGGTGACTGTGGCATAGGTTGTAGCTGCAGTGCAGATTCGATCCCTGGCCCAGAAACTTCCACACACCATGGGTGCAGCCAAAAAAAAAAAAAAAAAGTATGCTTTATTTTTAAACGGATCCAATGATTTTCCATTCATTATTTCATTTGTCATAAAAGTCCTTTGCAAAATATAAGGCCTAATGCAATGGATGGTGGGGTTGGGGGCAAAGTGAGCCCAATGGGACTGGCACGGCTTGAGGTCATGGGGAGGGGGGTGACCTGATCCCCTGGTTTTCCTGGGACTGTCATGGTTCATACTAGTGACCCTTCACCTCTCAAACCTGATAAAAGATACTGCAAACTTCAACAGGAGCCCCAAGTCTCAAGGCCTTGGGAAAATCACTGAATCACTCTACCTCTTAGCTCCCTACTCTATAAAATGGGGACCATAATAACGTGCACTTAGACGTGTATTTTGAACATCAAAGAGGTTCTAATCGAAAGCACGTTATATACTGGAAAAAAAAAACAACTATATAAGTAGTGGGTGTTATCATTGATAAAACCAGATGGTGTGAGGTTGGGATCACCGTTTTGTGTGGGATCTGGAATCTGCTTCTCTGCTAAGTGTTAGTCCTCCCTTCCATTAGACTCTTTCCTCCTCTGGCCCAGGAACCCACTTTTGTCCACGGTTACCTTGTCCGAAAACTAGAGGGACTGGTCTGGACTTCTGAGCTGCCTCCCAGGGTTGGCATTCATTCTAAGATTTCACGATTCTTAAGAATGTTGGGCCAGCTGGGATGGGGTGGTTGTTTTCTTTAGAATAAAAAAAGCCAGACAACCTAAACACGAAATACAATCCCAGCAGTGAATTACATGGACCTTGAAAACCGCCTTAAGCAGAATGGTTATGTCTAATACCCAGCCTGCTGGCCTTGCCAGGACCTGGTAACTGGAATCAGATGTCTGAACTTGATCTACACCTGCAGGTCCAGGGACGGCTTTTAATCCACCAAGCTCTGTTGTTGAAGTTGCTTGAGAGCATTCAATAACTTTCTTTAAAAGCTTCACGTTATATGACTCTTTGTTTTTCCAAGCAAAATTAACCACGTTGCATTACAGCTGACTCCAGTGCCTTGGCCCCTTGGAGAGGAATTTTTTTTTTTTTTTGGTTGTTTGTTTGGATTTGTTTTGCTTTTGCAGAGTTTCCATGCAATCTCTGGGGATGTCTTCCGGCAATTAATTAATGTGCAGTATGTGCTTGGGGATTGTCTTGGGTTTCTCCCTTGCGTTGGACATGAGTTTACTGGAAGGGGCCTGGCTGGGAGATTTATAGATGGAGTCTGAGGGGGCAGGCTTCTCAGAACCTGGGCTCCAGGCAGAAATAATAGAGGTGAGGGAGAGGGAGACAGAGAGGCTCTCAACATCCAGGCCAGTCACCCTAATGCAGCACCCACTGTTGGGTCGGGCTTGAGACCAGGCTCTGCCTCTCAGGGCTGGCCTGTCACCTTGATCCCCTGACCAGACGGCACCAGGAGAGGCCAGCTGCCCAGCTCAGTGGCTGCCTTGCTCTTGGTGGACAGGCTAGATGCAAATCCCTCCCAGTTCTCTCCACCAGGGCAGACAACATCAACGCTGCATCTGTTTTGCAAAAAAGAGTTGGAATAAAACAGAACCACAGAGGCCTCCTTCCTCCCGCTGGTGCTTCTGTCCTGCGGGCGGTGTTTCCTCCACACTCCAGCCCGGGGCTGGTCCTGGCCCTCCCGAACGGAGCCCACACACCCCCTCGGGTCCTCTCTGCAGGGTGACTGCTCAGAGTGCATCTGTTCATTGCTGGTTCATGGGTCTGGCCTACAGATATCAACTGTGGTCACTCAGCCTCTGAAGTTCAAAGCCATTCTCAGGTCGAGGGGAGCCCAGTTTCTCCAAGCTTCTGCTTCAGGGGAGCTGCTTCCCTTCAGGGACCATTTCCGCAGCTTCCTCTCTCATCCCTGCTTCTCACTGGGGTGGACTCGCTCGCCAAGTGGCCGGACACAGAGTTCTAGATCTTTCTGCTATGAATTCATTCAACAAAGTGCTGTGTGATCTGACCAACAGCTCAAGGAGCTGGAGCTCTTATGCTCCAGGAACACCAATGACTTTGGAAAGAACTACTTCTGCGCCTGGGACTGTCACCCTGGCCATTGGCTCAGCTGCAGCTCTCGGCCCCCCTGTGGTATCCGGCTCCCTCCAGCATCTCCCCCACCCTTCTTTGCTCTTTTCCCCTCCCAGGTTCCTAAGATAACCACCAGTCATCCTTCCTGTACACTGACTCAGGTTCTCAATTTCTACAGTTCCAAGGAAACATATCGAGATGCTTTGTTAAACAGAGACAGATGCTTTCCTAAAAAATATTCTTGTAAACTTAATTAAAAAAACACTTTTTTCTTTTTCATTATGGTTTATTACAGGATATCGAATATAATTCCCTCTGCAATGCAGTAGGTCCTTGTTGTTCACCCATTCTCTATATAACCGTTTGCCTCTGCTAATCCCAAACTCCTAATCCATCTCTTCCCCACCACCCTCCCTCTTGGCAACCACAATTCTGTTCTCTGCGTCTGTGAATCTGTTTCTGTTTTGCAGCTAGGTTTGCTTGTGTTGTATTTTAGATTCCACGTACGGGTGATACCATACGGTATTTGTCTTTCTCTTTCTGACTTCACTTAGTACGATAATCCCTAGTTGCATCCATGTTGCTGCAGATGGCATTATTTCATTCTTTTTTATGGTTGTGTAATATTTCACTGTATGTATGCACCACATCTTTTTTATCCATTCCTTCTGTCCCTGGACATTTTGGTTGTTTCCATGTCTCGCCTACTGTAAATAGTGTCGCAATGAATATAGGGGTGCGTGTATCTTTTTGAATTTTTGTTTCCTCTAGATATATGCCCAAGAGTGAGATTGCTGGATCATTTGGGAAGTCTATTTGGGGGGTTTTGTTTTTTTGTTTGTTTTGTTTTGTTTTTTAGGGCTGCATCTGCTGCATATGGAGGTTCCCGCACTAGGGGTCGAATTGGAGCTACAACTGCTGGCCTGTACCATGGCCACAGCAATGCAGGATCTGAGCCACGTCTGCAGTCTACACCACAGTTCACAGCAACGCTGGATCCCTGACCTACTGAGTGAGGCCAGGAATTGAACCCACAACCTCACGGTTCCTAGTCAGATTCATTTCTGCTATGCCACAACAGGAACTCCTGTTTTTAGTTCTTTGAAGACCATCCATATTGTTTTCCACAGCGGTTGTACCAATTTACATTCCTACCAGCAATGTAGGAGTATTCCCTTTTGTCCACTTCCTCGCCAGCACTTATTATTTGTAGACTTCTTAATGATGGCCATTCTCAGAGGTGTGAGGTGGTATATTCTAGTAACCTTAAGAGAATACATTTTCAGAAATGCATCTATGACATGGGTTGGCTGTAGGGTAGGAATATGAAGTCGCATTTCTTTATCTGATTGATATTTATTAAGCATCCACTCTTGGGGACAGAAAGATGACCAGGCCCCACACTTGGTGCTCCAAGAGCTGTCAGTCTCATAAGAGAGACAGTGCTCAGTAAGCAGCATTACTCCATAGAGCAGTGCATCTGTTGCACCAAGAGTGAGATGAAGCAGAGTGTTGAAAGTGCCAGTTGGGGAGTCAGGGAAGATCTCGCCAGAGGCACTAGCCTTTAGCTAGACCTAAAAGATGTTGGAAATGTAGAAGTGGCAGGAAGGGAGGGGAGAGGACCCCCAAGTCTAGTTCACAGCATCATCCAAGGCTCAGGGGCAGTGCCATAGATAGGTGTCAGAAGAAATGTTGGGAATGAAAGGAATGGTGAGACTTCAAGCTTCTCGTCTAGCATGTAAGGAGCTTGGGTGTCATCCCTTCCACCCCCACAGCAAGAGAAAAGCTCCACAAACACAAAACCAGCAACCAGATTGAAAGAAGCTGGAAGCAGAAAACCATGAGCAGAAACCTCCCTTGAATGAGTATCGGGTCCTTTGACCCAGCACAAGATGTCTGGCTTTCAATAGAAAATTACAAAACATACTAATAGACAAAAAGGAGTTCGAAGAGACGTAAGAAACATCAGGACCTGACTTAGATGTGGCTAATATGCTGGAACCATCAGAGCAGGGATTTAAAAAAACTATGATTAAGATGCTCAGAGCTGAGAGTCCCCATCTTGGCTCAGTGGTTAACGAACGTGACTAGTATCCATGAGGACATGGGTTCAATATCTGGTTGCTCTCCATGGTTTAACGGTACAGTGTTACTGTGAGCTGTGGTGTAGTTCACAGACATGGCTCGGATCTCATGTTGCTGTGGCTGTGGTGCAGGCCAGCGGAGGCCAGCAGCTACAGCTCTGATTTGACCCCTAGCCTGGGAACTTCCCTATGCCAGGAGTGAGGCCCTAAAAGATTCAAAAAAAAAAAATGCTAAGGGCTGGAATGTACCAGGTGAAAAGGGCGGAGCCTAGCACGTGGGCGGGCTGCAGGGGAACTGAGCACAGGTGTGTGCCCCACCTGGGATGGGGGGTGTACCCTGTTCCTAGCAGGACACCCTCACCCTCCTCGGCTCTGTCCTCACAGGCCGCCCGAGACCAGGTCTGGGCCCTTCTAAACCACTGACTCTCTCCCTGTCCGGCAGCCCCAGTGCCCAGTGTGGGGACAGTCACAATATCAAAAGGCCCGCTTGTCTGGCCTTTGTGTGAGGTCAGGATTCAGCCGAAGTCTGGCTTCCTGGAGTTGAGGGCGGGAGAGGGCCTTGGTGACAGCCTCAGGACACAAACAACGACCTTTTATTGTTTGAGCAGAAAGATGTCCTTCCTCCTTCCTTCCTTCCTTTTTGCAATCATTTAACATTTGTCTCCAGCCTAAGCAAACACATCACTTACTCTCTCAGCCCCGGTGAGAACAGCTCTCCAGTAAAGATGCTCTTAGGAAGATGCAGGTGGGGCCATAAAGGGGTGTGCGTAAGTTGCCAGGAGGAAATTAGGGGGCTCAGCGGGAGGAGAGGACAGAGAGTCTCGGGTCCAGAGGAGGCCAGTTCTCTCCCCTTGGAGAGGATGTTGGTTTTGTCTTCCCAGACTCCTTCCCTTTCTTCTGGTGCCAGACCCCACCCCACCCCTCCGACCAGGCGGTGGGCAAGCATGTACCCAGCTGGCCGCTTGTCTGTAAGGGCAGATTCAGATGCAGCGACACGACCAGACACGAGGGCACAGAGCAATCAGCTGCCAGTGGGATACATCCCCACGGTTCTCTCTAATTAAATATGTTTCTCCAGCATTTCAGCGGGGAATTTAAGTCTCAGCTCTTGCTGCGAGAGCTTTTCAAGTCAAGCCACAGTGCTCGTGAGCACCCACTGCAAGGCAGGGCTGGGTCTTCCTGCTTTAGGCTTTTGTCTACAGAAAGCAAAGGTGTTGCCGGGCATCACACCATCTCCAGGAGACTCGCAAATTCGACTTCCTTTAGAAGCAAATTAGAGTCACAACAAAAATACAGTCTGTGTATAGCCACCAAAAGCGAGGCGAGCTTGGTCACCCACCATGCTGGTCACCTACCACATTGAACCCCTCACTAAGTGAGTTTGGGGAACAGAGAGTTTGGCTTTGGGGTGACACCCATCTGCCACGTACTAGTTGTGTGAACTTGAGCGAGTCACATATATTTTCCTGAGGCTCTGGTTCTTCATCTGCGATGAAACATCCACTCGCAGGGTCATCGTGAAGATGAACTTCATGAGGCTGAAGGGCTGCAGCCGCTGTTCCTGAGGCTGAGCCTTGCACACCTGCTCCCCCATCAAATCCCCACGCTGACCCCAGGAGCAGGCCCAGTTTTTACCCCATTTTCACAGAAGTGGAGGCTGAGGTACAAGGTCACATGGCTCCAGGGGGGTGGAGCTGGGGTTTAATTCAAGCCACGCAGCTCCAAAGAATGCGCTCACCTCTTTGCCACGCCGCCTTTTGTCAGGTGAGCGCCCACCAGGTAGGCCATACCTGCGACGGAGGAGACCTCGTTCATTTCGTTTTCTCTGTGTACGTGGGGACTTTCTGCAGCCCGGGTCCTGGTACAAAGGATGTTCTTCAAAGTCCATGTCAGTCCCGCGAGGTGTACCTGCTGAGAGGGTCTCAGAGTGGGCTGGGGTGGGGGCTTGCAGGTAAAAACTCTGCAGGACCGTGTCCGCAAAACGGGCATGGGAGCCATCAAGGTCACTTCCAAGGTCAGCAAGGACACCCTCGGGCAAGACAGACGCTTGAAACTTTGACTTGTTCCTTCTTTCCTGTTTGAAAACAGGCTTGGGCTGATCCAGGGGCTGCTTCACACGACCCGAGATGGGACCATAACAGAACCCCTGAAAGGAATGAATTAAGAACCGAGACAACAAATGACACAAAGATCCAAGATCGAAGCTCTGATCCTATTTCCCATTCAGATGCTCCTCTAAGAGAGACAAGGAAAGACATTAGTTTGCATGATTTAAGAAGACAACAGTTCTGGGGAACAAAAAGGGAAAAATGGTTCTGAAACTGACACGACCTCTTTGGTTCCAATGAAATGGACCCCTGGGTACCAGTGTCCATCCCTAGACCAAACCAGGAGTCTCCAGGCCTGGACACACGGCCTGTTCGTTGAGGGCCGTTCCCAGGCTCTGTCCTGCCTGTCCGGTCTACCTGGGTCAAGGTCAAGGCTGACCCCACGCGAAACCGGCTCTGCCGAGAAGCCCAGTCCTGGGCAGGATGAGAGCTTTGCTTGGCCTCCTGGGAAAAAGGGTGAGAAAGGCTTTAATCTTCCTCTCCCTTGGCTTCGAAGTCGGTGTGTGGACGGTTCGATTATGCAGAAGGCAGACTTTGGGTTGCCCAGGGCTGTCACTGTTAGCTGTCACCTCGCACGGGTCTTCCGACCGCCCCAAATCTGAGTGTGCTCATCAACCCGAAGGGATGGTTATTGAGGACGGTGACACAGTGACCGGTCACTGAGGTTGTATGCAATAAAATAACACTGGACTCACGAGCTGGGTGGATGACCAGGCATACGTAAATCATCAGCTCATCTGCACAGGTTTTCTCCTGCTTACAGAGGGTCTTGGAGAGTGTCTTTTCTGTAAACCCACCCAGAGCCGTAAACATAGTGCCACTTTCCAGCGCTCTCCCCTGGCTCCTGGCCGGCCAAGGTGGCTCTGTCTGGCTTCCGTGGCCTCCGCCTGCCTTCTCTCCTCTTCAGCCTGAGGTCTGAGTCTGTTTAACCACAACAATTAGAGGGCTGGTTTTATGGGGAGGCTCAGATTCCTAGCTCACTTTGCCTGGGTAATTACAGCGGGGTGGAAGCTGGCAGCTGGCCCTCCTAAGGATTTAGAATCCAGAGTTAATCGTGACTCTGGTTTCTCTGTTAAATACGCTAAGTGCACCCAGGGGGTCTCAGCCTCAGCACTGCCGATTCTGGACTAGGTCACTTTTTGTCACGGGGGCTGACCTGTGCGTGGTACCATTCTTGGCTTCTCGGGTGTTCTCTGCTCTGTACCAGAATATCCAAACTTTTGTGTGGCTTCAGGACGTGCAGCTTGGAGGCTTAAGGGCCTCCTGACCCAACCAGCACTCGGGCAGAGGTTTGTGTGTTGGTTTTTTTGTGTGTAGGGCTGGGGTATTTTTTTTTTTTTTTGCCACCCCCACAGCGTGTGGAAGTTCCTGGGTCGGGGATCAAACCTGCACCACAGCAGTGACCCCAGACACTGCAGTGACAACACCGGATCCCAAACCTTGTGCACAGTAAGAGATTTAATCATCACAAAACACAAACTAGAGTGCTAAGAAACATGGTCCCCAAAGTGACCAACTCCGATGCCATGAAGTATAATGAGAACTGTCCTTTGATTCTTGGTCTGGTGACCCTGGGGCAGGGCAGACACTGCCATTCCAGTTTTTATTTTTGTTTTTGTTTTTTTTCTTATGGCCCAACCCCCAACATATGGAAGTTCCCAGGCCAGGGGCCAAAAGGGAGCTGCAGCCACCGGCCCACACCACAGCCACAACAACACCAGATCTAAGCCATGTCTACGATTTATACCAAAGTTCACGGCAACGCCGGGTCCTTAACCCACTGAGCGAGGCCAGGGTTCGAACCTGCATCCTCATGGATACTAGTTGGATTTGTTGCTCCTGGGCCACCATGGGAATTCCAATTAGCCACATTTTAAAAAGATTAAGAAAGTCAGCTCTGAATATTATTTTTTTCATTTTCTCCTTTTCTCGGGGGGGGTGGTGTTGAAGTTGCGAATGGAAAGCCAGGCAGGAGCTGCTGTGCGTGTCCTCAGGCCTCCAGGGCTGGGCTGGCGGAAGCGGGTGGCCACACGCCTCCTGCAGCCAGGGAAGGGTCACCCCAGACGCCTGCCTTGTACCTCTCAGCCTGTCCTCTCGCTCTGCAAGGACACGACGTGAAGTAGGGTTCCTTACATCCTGGATTTTCTGCTTTCCCTCTGACTCTGGGAAAGGAGTCTGGGTTTATAGCCAAGTCTGATCATTTGATAGCCGTGGGTGACCTTGAACAAGCCGCTGACACTCTCTCAGCTTCAGGTGCTTCATCTATAAACTGGGGGTCAGAACCACCCCTCCCTCATCGGGTGTTGGTTCAGATTAAATTAGTTAACTACAGGAACTAGCCCCCACAGTGCCAGGCATATTTAAAGCTTTCGCACGCAGAGATACTGTAACTAGCAGAAGTCGTAGGAATAGTAATAGGTGTCCATATAAGTGTATCAGTCCAGTGGCCTGCAGGAGAGGCCAGAGTTTTGGGGGGTCTTTAATATGCTAACATAATAACACTAACGGATTCCTGTCTTTGCTGGGAAAAAAAAAAAAGGCATTGACTTCAGTTGTTCCCTAGGCAAGTTCATAAATAAGTGCCCATTGGAGTTTGGGGGCAAATGCACCACTTTCGGGGTTGAAAGGTGCAAATAAATTACTTCCCCAAAGACCTCCGCAACGGTCAGGACAATCCAGACTTATGCTGCTGTAACAAGCAATCCTAAAATCTCAGGGGTGTAATACGTACAAGTTTATTTCTTGCTCTTTGCCGGCCCACCTTCCGTGGGCAGCGGGGGGGACGCTGCTCTGTACTGTCGCTCAGGCTCCCTGGCTCCAGTCTCCGGAATTTTGCTGGATCCCATGTCAGGGGAAGGAAGAGTGGGCAACTGCATGGGGCTTGTCACCCCCTCAGCCTGGAAGTGACACATAGCACTTCCGATTGCGTTGCAGGGGCTGGAATGGGACGCACGGGCTGGGCAGGGTGGGTTCCCCTCTCATCGAGGACGGGGGAGGGGAGGCAGGTGTGCCAGCGGTCACGGGCAGGGCCAGAGGCCATTTGGTCGGAGGGGTTTGTTGACAGCAGGAGCCCACACACATTTTCTAAAGGGCCAGACGGTAAATATTTTAAGCTTTGGAAAATAGCCATAGGCTGTGTGTCAACAAATGGACGTGGCCGCGTTCCAATAAAACTTTATTTCCAAAAGTGGGTGGGCCACAGTTTGCTCACCTTGGTTCAGAATGAGACCATCCCCTAGAAAGCCCCAGCTGTGCTTTTAATAAAAATGTCACATTCCAAGGGACGAGTCACTGTTTGCCAGAGGGGCAGGGCTGCTGGGAGCCCCGAGGTGCAGACAGAAGGAGGGGGCTGTGAATGTTCGGGAAAGGACCACAGCCAGGATTTCAGTGACCCTTGACCTACGGATTCTTCAAGGATCTCAGTTTTTCTGACTTTTTCGAGGGAAGCCAACGAGCTCGCTCTTCCAGAGCTGTTACTTTCTTACCTGAAATGTGGCAAAACACGACATTTAAAAGCCAAGGAGAGAGGCTCGCAGCTTCAGCGTCTTCTCAAGCGTAATTCATCCAACCTCTAATCTGTGTAGCCCTGATTTTCAAAAATTTCAAGAGTTCTAAAAATGCCTTTGGAAGTTTCTTAAAGGAGAAGATGAACTTGGAAGTTCTTTTTTTTTTTCCCCTCTCGCAATTTCCCCTCTCCCCTTCTGAGTTCTTGCCTAAGGCTGGATGTCATCAAAGAGATGGTTTCCAAATGAGACAATCTGGGGGGTGGGGGTGGGGGTGCACTGAGGGTTTGGGATGGAAATGCTATCAAACTGAGTTGTGATGATTTTTGTTAATAAAATTTATTAAGTAATGGGAAAAAAAAAGAGATTTCACAAGAGAAAGGAACAGAAGTGTGCGAAGATGTGTGTCTCCTGTGTACGCGGGACCAACCAGGGGAAACAAACAAACTCCCCGAGACGGGCTCCAGCCACCTCCTTCCACACGTCCTCAGCTGATTGCGGGGAGGAGGCCGGTTCTAGGAGGTGACGGACAAGCGCCTGCGAAAAGGGAAGGTGTTCTGGTTTTCCATTTCGCCTCCTCCATCGATGAGAATTTCTTGTGATTTAGAATCACTCCTCTCTTCCAGGTAAAGAAAATCTCCTTTGCAAATGGACATTTTCTTTATAAATACAAATGGTAGTTGCAAAAGGCTAACTTCTCTCTTCCTCCATCAGCAGCTTCTCAAAAATAACCAGCTCCAAAGAATTCTGGCCTCTGCCGGTGCCTGAGAGCTTTCTAGTGGGCGCTCCCCCGCCTTCCCCCACCCCCTACCCCCCGCCCCCGAGATGACAGCCACAGTGCTCCTGGGTGGGGTCGGGGTGTGCTCCCATTTGGCTTCTAGTGACCATATTTTCTTCCTTCCTTCCTTCCTTCCCTCCCTCCCTTCCTCTCTTCTTCCCTTCTCTCCTCCTCCTATTATTATTATTATTTTGCTTTTTAGGGCCGCACCCACAGCATATGGAGGTTCCCAGCCCAGGGGTCTAACAGGAGCTGTAGCCGCCGGCCTACACCACAGCCACAGCAACTCGGGATCCACGCCGCATCCGCAACCTACACCACAGCTCACAGCAACACCAGATCCTTAACCCACTGAGCGAGGTCAGGGGTCGAACCTGCATCCTCATGAATCCTAGTCGGGTTTGTTAACGGCTGAGCCACAAAGGGAACGCCCAGGACCATATTTTCTTAATGCCAGATCGGGACTGAGCTGGGCAGGAGGAAAGACACAGGGAGATGAGGGCGATTTCCTGGAGAGCTGGAAATGCGGTCACCCCAGGATGCTGGGCCAGGGGACCACAGCTGCCCTCTCCCTCCTCCGGCCACCCTGAGGCGCATGGCCTCGTGTGGCTGGGGCCCTGGCTGGTTTGGAGGATTCTCAGTCCCCAAGGGCTGCGAACGCGTGGCCTTTCACAGCAAAAGGAACTTTCCCAGGGTGATGAATTTAGGGGAATTGAGACGGGGAGGTGAGTGATCCTGGATCTGCCTTTGGGCCCAAAGTGAACAGAGGGGTTCCTGTAGCAGGAAGCCTCCAGGTGAAAAATAGCAAGAGGTGATATGACCATAGAAGCGGAAACAGACACAGGAAGAAGCTTCGGTCTTGCCGCAGCTTTGAAGATGGAGGATGAGGCCATCAGCGGGGAACGAACGCCGTGGCCTGGGAAACTGAAAAAGGCAAAGAGCAGAACTCATCCTTAAAGGCTCTTGAGAAGGAACCAGCACTGCTAACATGTTGGTTTTACCGCAGGGAAGCCCACTGAGCTTCCGACCTCCGGAACTATCAGTGAATTGATTTGGGTTGTTTTAAGCCACTGCATTTGTCTTTGTTTGTTCCAGCTGCAGCAGAAATCTGGTCCAAGCGGAGGGAAGGATGATTGCGGCCAAATCCCACCAGGAAAGACCAGAATGAGTCTAAGAGTTATTTCAGGGGTTCGTACATCTCCTACAAGCACCAGTCCGTTGGCCCATGGCAGGAGCGGGGGGAAGAATGGGGGGGACTCAAGTCCACTGCAGGGTCCCCAAGCAGAGACAGAGTCAGAGCAGCGCCAACCGCACAGCTGCTTGATCGGTGATCTTTTTTTTTCTCTAGACACACAGACTATAACTCCAGAAGCAGTAGCAGGTGTCAGCCTAGCCGCCGTCCATCACACACCCAAGTGAAATTTTCTTTGGCTGGCAAACTCTTGCTGCTCCTCCCGCAAAAGCTCTCTCCAGCTGGACTCAGCAGACAAATCCTGGCGGGGCCCTCCGGTCTCAGGGGTTGTGACTTCAACCAAACCCCAAGCCCTTCTTCTCCACATGGGTGGAGCCCTAGGAACGCACGGTGAGCAGGCGGAGGATAAAGACAATGGGAAAAGTTCTTAGGTCACAGCCGGAGAGCACCTCAGCTTGAGCCTGACCCCCCCTTTCGGACCCTTCCGTGACTCAGAACACCGCTGCTAATATTTGAGGTTAAATCTTCGCCAAGAATGCCTCGTTGTATGTCGCTGGACCCGTATAATGCAGATTTTGCAATTTATGAACTCATCTGTTTGGTTTTAGAAAAAGATGTTACTCAAACATACTAAAAAAAAAGAAACTTTGGTGTGGAGTTTGGGATGAGCAGATGCAAAGTCATGTAGAGGATGGAGGAACGACGAGGTCTGCCGCAGAGCACAGGGAGCTCTAGTCAATATCCTGCATAAACCATATTGGAAAAGGATCTGGAAAAAGATCTGCATAAATTATAAATTTCTATGCAGCAGAAATTAACCAACACCGTACATCAACTATACTTCAATAAAATAAATTTTTAAAAGCTCACATGTTTAGGAATTCCTGTCGTGGCTCAGCAGAAATGAATCTGACTCATATCCATGAGGACCCAGGTTCGATCCACGGCCTCACTCAGTGGATTAAGGATCTGGCGTTGCTGGGAGCTGTGGTGTAGGTTGCAGATGCGGCTCAGGTCTGGCGTGGTTGTGGCTGTGGCATAGGCCAGCGGCTACGGCTCCAAGTCGACCCCGAGCCTGGGAACCTCCATATGCTGTGGGTGCGGCACTTAAAAGACAAAAAGGGGAAAAAAAAACTCAGCATGTTTAGAATATTGACAAGATCTCACTGTCACCTCGGTGGTTTCAGGGCGAAGCCTCTCGGAGCCAGTTTAGACCCTATGTAAATGCTGTGGATTAGGGTGATTACGGCTCATAAAACACACAGCCCCAGCCAGTGACCCAAGTATTTTGACAGCTGCCAGTTTGCTTAATGCCACCGGAGTCTAAATAACATGTTTTGGAAGAGGCGTTTGGGCAGATTGGAATTTCGTTGGAAAAGAAACTGGAGCAGTGGGGTTTTCTTGGGGGATCAGTTGCTGCTGAGAAATTCGAAAGCCCGCCTCCAGCCTTATACTCACCTGGAGGGTCTCCAGGGGGCGGGACCCCACGGGAACATGTTAGCGCCCAGGGCTGGCTTTGATTCAGCCCCTATTGTCGGGGTGACGTAAGGAGCTGTTGGTCACAGCACTTCCTGGGCTGTCATCGTGAGCACCGTGTAAAACGCTTTGTTCCGAGTGCCTCCGACCTCTGGGTGGGCTGGAGCGATGACAGGGCCTCTGGGGACGCAGCTGTCTTCAGTGTCATCAACCCCGGACCTTAGAGTTCTCTATTCTCCACTCTTCAGAGCCCTCAGCTGGCACTTCTGCCCTGGGAACGTGACTCTAAATAGAAATGGAAGCCATCAGCTCTGTGCTCCGTGCCCGCGGCCCCCTGAGGCTCCCACATAGGACTTGTTCCACGACTCTTGGCCTGAAGCCACCTGGAGGCCAGTGTCCCACTGGTCACTCACATGACACCCCACTGCATGCTTGTCTTGTTGCTGCTGGAACCAATTACCACAAAGTTCATGGCATAAAACAACACCGACTTCTTAACCTTCCAGTTCTGCAGGCAGAAGTCGAGGTACAGGAGTTCCCACTGCGGCTCAGTGGGTTAAGGACCTGATGTTGTCTCTATGAGAACGTGAGTTTGATCCCTGGTCTTGCTCAGTGGGTTAAGGATCTGGTGTTGCCATGGCTGCAGCGTAGGTTGCAGATGTGGCTCGGATCCAGCATTGCCATGGCTGCAGCGTAGGCTGCAGCTTCAGCTCTGATTGAACTCCTAGCCAGGGAACTTCCATAGGACACAGGTAGGTGTGGCCGTAAAAAGAACAAAAGACGTGGAGGTACAGTGTGACTCAGTCGGTCTCTCTAGGGACGCACAAGCCCAAAATCAAGGTCCTAGAAGAGCTACGTTCCCTTTTGGAAACTGTACCCGTGTCCTAGGGCTGCTGGGACAAAGCACCACAAACTAAGTGGCTTCAAACACAGAAATTTACGTTCTCACAGTTCTGGAGGCCAGAGTCTGAGATGAAGTGTCAGCGAGCGATGCTCCCTCTGAAGGCTCCAGCGAGGACCCTTCCTGCCTCCTTCGGCGTTTAGTGGCTCCAGGTGTCCCATGGCTTGTGGCCACGTGACTCCGGTCTCTGACTCCATCTCTGTCTTCTGTCTCTTACAAGGATGCTTGTAGTTGGATTTAGGGCCCACCCTAGACCCAGGGCGATCGCACTTTGATGTCATGAACTGAATCGTGTCTGCAGACTCTCTTTTCCAAATAAGACCATATTTCCAAGGTCAAAGATGAGGATGGACATAGCTTGGGGTGGGGGGTGGGGGGGACCGTTCACTCCAGCTGCCTGACTTGTGGCAGCGCTAGTTAACATCCCCTCTTCCCCTCACCGCTCCCCCCTCACAGCAACTCAGAGCATCCAAGGAGTTTTACTAGGTTTTACTGGGCAGACTGCTCACACTCATTTTCACGGGAGTCACGCCTGAAAGTCCTTCAGTGCAGAAGAACAGCGTTTTCAGAAACATGATACCCAGTTGTGTTCTGTTAATTGGAAAACGGTTCAGGGAACAGGTGCAGAACCCAGGTTAATCATCACCCAGGTTAACTCAGGTAACGCCTGCTGGGATGTTGGCTTTGGACTTGCTTTGCATTTGAGGTTTGAGCCTCATTGCTTCTTCATTTCAGAGGATCAATACGTTGCTTGTTTAAAAGAAATACTTGCACACAAGGTCCTTCTGAACAGCACAGGGAACTATATTCAATAATCCAGGATAAACCGTAGTGGAAAAGAAGACATAAAATACGTGTATATATATACGTGTGTGTATGTTAATTTCTGAACAACAGAAATCAACACCACATTGTAAATCAACCATAGTTCAATTTAAAAAAAGAAAAGAAATACTTGCACGTCCTGAGAGTGAGGAGGGAAAACTTTTCTCCATGCTGAACTGTTCTGCCTTCTCTTTTATTTTATTTTTAAACATTTTTAAAAATTACGGTTGATTTACAGCCTTGTGCCTGTTTCTGCTCTAGAGCGTAGTGACCCAGCCCCGAGACACGCACGTGCTTTTTCTCATGTTATCGTCTATCAAGTTCTGTCCTAAAGGACTGGACAGAGTTCCCTGTGCTGTGCGGCAGGACCGCCTTGCTTATTCTGAACTCCCCGTCCATCCCGCTCCCTCCCCCTCCCCCTGGGCAAGTCTGCTCCCTGTGTCTGTGGGTCTGTCTCTGTTTTGCAGATAGGTTCACTGGTGCCATATTTTAGATTCCACATATAAGTGACATCACACGGTATTTATCTTTTTCTTTCTGACTTACGTCACCTTATTCTGAGACACTCTGGTTGCATCCACGTTGCTGCAAATGGCGTCAATTAATAGGCCCTGCAGGATAAAACCCCAAAGATCTTGAAACGTATCTTTTACTCCTTTCTAATCGTGATCTATAAAAACAGCCCGTCTTTAGCACAAATGAGGATCAGGTTACAGATCGCGCTCCGGACCCGCCCCCGCTCCAGGGTCCGCAGGTTCAGGTGGCCTTGGGGCAGAGGCAGACGTGCGACCCCTGGCCCCGGCTTTCAGCTCTCTGACTCCTCCATCCAAGCGTTCTTTCCTGTTAGTAAACTGAGATCGTGACCTAATCCCGCGGCTGCCGGGAATGACGTGGCACCTGTCAGCACCGGTCACAGACGCAGATGGGGACTCTGCCACCCCACCCCGGGAGAATTCCCGCGGAGACTCCCAGGTCTGGACGTGGTCCGGGCTGCGGAGGAGGAGGCAGGAGTCACTGTGGTCTTTCTGTCCATCACAGCCCCACCCACGCCCCGCGAGGCCCCGCTACCGCCTCCCTCCCCCTGCGCCCCCACCATCCCCGCATTCTCCTCGCTGGCCCCCCGGCTGCAGGCTCCCCTCAGCCAGCGAGCCTGGAGAGACCAAGACCCCGCATCCTTCGCACAAAGCGCCAGCTCCGCGCCACTCAGGAAGGGAGGGCTCCAGCCGCGCTGCTCAGCTCCAGCCGCGCTGCCCGAAGGGACCCCTCTTCCCGGACAACCTGTGGCTCCTGCACCTTCTTTAGCGCTTTGCTTTAAGGCCACCTGCCCCCAACTGCAGCCCGCACTCCAGCCCCTTCTCCCCAGCACTGTTTTTAGAAAATAGTTGATTCGCAATATCGTGTTAATTTCCGGTGTACAGCAAAGTGGTTGGGTTTTATATATGTCTGTGTGTGTGTGTGTATATATACTTTGTCACTATAGGTTATTATAAGATATTGAGTTCCCTGAGCTGTACGGTGGGTCCTTATCAGTTATCTATTATATACACAGCAGTGGGTGTCTGTTCGTCCTAAACGTCCTCCTTTTCCCCCTTGGTAACCATAAGTTTGGTTTTCTACGTGGGTCTATTTCTGTTTTACAAATAAGTGTTTTAGATTCCACATATAAGCGGTCTCACATGACAGTTGTCTTCCTCCAGCTTATTTCACCCGGTATGAGAATATCTTGGTCCATCATGTCGCCACAAATGGCAGCATTTCATTCTATTTGATGGCTGAGCAACATTCCCTTTCGTACATGTACCACGTGGACACTTTATTTTATTTTGTCTTTTTGCCTTTTTTTTATCTAGAGCCGCACCCGCGGCATGTGGAGGTTCCCAGGCTAGGGGGTCTAACAGGAGCTGTAGCTGCCGGCCTTCGCCACAGCCACAGCAATGCGGGATCCGAGCCGCATCTGCAACCTTCACCACAGCTCACGGCAATGCCGGATCCTTAACCCACTGAGCAAGGCCAGGGATCGAACCCGCAACCTCACGGTTCTTAGTCGGATTTGTTAACCACTGAGCCACAACGGGAACTCCCACGTGGTCACTTTAGATGGCTTCCATGTCTTGGCTATGGTGAACAGTCGCAGCTTTTCTTTATCTCAGAACGCATCACCAGGTGATGGGGTTTTCTTAACACTTGCCTCACTGACCCCCACTGGTGGACGCTCTAAAGCCAGAGTGAATTTGGGGCTTTGCTTCTCTGCTGCTGCTGCTTCCCCAGTGCCCACAGCCAACCCCGGGACCCCGTGGGTGCTCAGTCCTGTGGCTGAAGACACAGAGTGAGTCTTCGTTCCCGCAGGAATGAACCAAGAGCAGCGCTGGCCAGTGTCCTGTCCACCTGTCTTTTCAGAAACGGCCTTGTCATTTCTCTCCGAAATGAGTCAGCTGCTTCGGGGCCGCACGTTTCTTCCTCCCTTCTCGCCCACGGGCTTTTTAAAGAGATGATGAAAGCCTGGGTCACGTGCCACCACTGTGGGATGTGTGCTCTTCCAGCCCTGCGTGTGGCACTGACCGTGTAATTTTCCATGCACCAGTTGAAGGAGGCAGTAGATTTCCACCAAGAAAGAGGAAGAAGCTGATGGTGATGTTGACAGCGGGATCTGACAGGGGAAACCCAGGGGTGGCAGGTATGCAAAGCCAACTGCCTCTGGCAGGTGCAGGGCCTTGACTTAGAAGCTCCAAAACAGCCTTTATTTATTACCTGTTATCTGAGATTACACATTTGCAGTTGACCCTGACCCCAGATTTATTCCTGAGAAAAGCAGCGTTGTCTACAGTATGGCTTGAACAGACACGCTGCTTTCATTATTTGCAGCAGCTGTCCACACTCACCTTTCTAAAACAGTGCTTCTAACAAACAGGCCACCCGACTTGTTAAGCCAGCTGGCTGGACTGAGTGCAAAAGGCAAAAGCCCAGCCAAGGCGCCCCTAACGTACTGTTCCTACAGAGCTCACCCTCTCTTTTTTCTCATTTCTCTCTTTAGGAGAACTGCTTGCCCAGCACAAGGGTTTGCAGGAAGGAGAATGATCCAGACGTTTCTGTGGGGTCACAGACCTCCTACAACACCTGTGCACAGGCTCCGTTAGCACCCGGTCACATGTTGTCTTGTGACACTGACAGTAGGTGGCCACGTGGCATCTGTTCATGGTTCATCCAAAGAGTGTGTATTATAGTGAACCACAAAGTTGCAGACTTCAAAGCCAAGACCCCAGGTCACATTTGATCACCTGCTGCTGTCTGGCTACATCAACAGGGGAAAATTCCTCAGCTTCTCTGACCCTCCGTTTCCTCATCTGTAAAATGGGTCAGTTAATAGCCAACACATGGAGCCATGATGGAACTAATTGCAATAATTTTTGTAAAGCGCTTAGCACAGTCCTGGAGTCAAGGACTCCTTCTGGGAGTGGTAGCTATTGTTGGTTAAGTTTCAGGCCATGTCTTAGCCTGGAACCTGTAGGAACTGGTGTGTGTGTGTGTGTGTGTGTGTGTGTGTG
>PVHT020000170.1:7939365-7957045 GCA_004024745.2 Catagonus wagneri | reverse complement strand
GAGCAGGTGCTGTTGGAAAAATGGCGCTGATGGACTTGCCCCACGCAGCGTTGCCACAAAAGTTCCATGTGTAAAAAATGCAATCTCAGAGTCCCCATCGTGTTGCAGAGGGTTAAGAATCTGACTGTAGTGGCTCAGGTCACTGTGAGGCATGGGTTCAATCTCCAGCCTGGCCTAGTGGGTTAAAGGATCTGGTGTTCCCGCAGCTGCAGCTCAGATTCTAACCGTGGTCCAGCAACTTCCATATGCCATGGGTGCAGCCATTAAAAAAATAATAAAATAGGAATTCCCTTTGTGGCACAGGGGAAACAAATCTGACTGGGAAACATGAGGTTGCAGGTTCAATCCCTGGCCTTGCTCAGTGGGTTAACGATCCGGCGTTGCCGTGAGCTGTGGCATAGGTTGCAGACGCGGCTCAGATCCCCCGTTGCTGTGGCTATGGTGTAGGTCAGCGGCTACAGCTCCGATTGGACTCCTAGCCTGGGAACCTCCACATGCCGTGAGTGTGGCCCCCCAAAACAACAACAACAACAACAACAATAATAATAATAATAATAAAAAATAGTGCCATATCTGCAAAGCACAATGAAATGGAGTCTGCCTGCCTCCCAAATAACTGAAAACAGGGGCTCAAATATGAACATAACGCGTGTTCACAGCAGCTGTCATTCCCAATCACCAAAAGGTGGAAGCAATGCATGTGTCCATCAATGGACAGATGAGCAAACAAAATATGGTCTCCCCAATGTCAGCTCTAAAACGAAACGAAGCTCGGATGCTTGCTCCCATGGGGGCGAACCTCCAGGGAACTATGCAAAGTGAGCAAGCAGCGCCAAAGGACCACAGCAGAGTGTATGATTGCATTTATTTGGAAAAGCTAGACTAATCAGGTAGATGCATAGAAACAGAGAGGAAGTTGGTGGTTGCCAGGGGCTGGCGGGGGGCGGGGGAGGGCATGGGGAGCGGCTGCTGGATGGGTGTGGGGTGTTCTTCTGGGGGATGAAAATGGTTTGAAATGAGAGCGACACAGCACCGTGCTTGCTTTAAATGCCACTGAACTCTTCACTTGAAAATGAACTTCACCTCAGTGATAAAAGAAGGAGGGAAAAAATGGTGCCTTGGACTAAATTTCCAGTTTTCCCCTGGAATCTGAAGAATTCCATGGAGGGGTCTCTTCTGCCTTCACAGGTGGGAGGAGGTTTCACCCGGCCTGGCCTCTCTCCCCTTCTGGGATCACGGCTCCGCTTGCCGTCTACACCTAGAATTCCGTGTACAGTTTCATCGAAGAAAAGACTGATAGTGACTTTTTTTTTTAATTTTAATGATTTTTTATTTTTTTCCCATTATAGCTGGTACTTTTTTTTTTTTCTTTTTTTGGCTGCACCCACAGTGTATATAAGTTTGCAGGCCAGGAATCGAATCCTAGCCGCAGCTGCAACCTACGCCACAGCTGCTGGACCCTTAACCCCCTGTGCCACCGCGGGCACTTCGATAATGACATAGTTCTTAAGATGGTGAAAAGTGAGCTCCTTTCTCTGGTGTCTTTTCCAGACGGAAAATTCCGCAATTTCTTTGGGAATTGGTGACATCATTTTTCGGCATCCAGCTGCTCTGAGAAGGTCTGAGGGAGCTTCTAAAACAGTGCTCTGCCCTCCCTGGGCAGGGGGCCCGGTTTGGCGTCTTCAGAGAAATTTTGGCCACAGGAATTTCGAGGAGTCCTGGGGCTTATAGCCCGATGGGAAATCTGAAGACAGGATATGATGTGACCGACTCTTCATTGGCTGGACAGGTGCGATTCTTTTTTTTTTTCTTTTTTTTCCTCTTCAAAGTGTGGTTCCAGCACCGCCAGCAGCAGGATGGGCTTCAGCTTGTTAGAAAAGCAGAATGTCAGCTCCATCCCCCCCACCCGCAATCTGAGGCCGAATTCGCCTTGTCACAGGATGTGCAGGCGATTGTCACGCTGCTGGCAGGGACAGTTCAAAGGCCCGAAGGTCAGCCACCAGATTCCATTTCCGGGCGATGCTCCCGGAAACACCTTGTGCTCACGGCACAAAGGAGACCAAAATAAGCAAGCTCGTAGAATTTAGCTGACTCAAGCGACGGATGCTGAAGCTGGCACAGTCCCAGACACACAGCAGTCACTCCACGGAAACCCGTTCGGTCTCGCTGTGACATCTGCGATGCTTAGGGACTTCCAGGAGTTGCGTTGGATCTAGGTTTCCACCTGGTACCGTTTCCCGCTTCACCCCCTTCAGAACCGAAACAACGTCTGGACGGAGCGACCCTCAGCTGGGTGTCTCTGAAACAAACGCAACCAGAGAAATCAAAAAGTGCAGACCTACGTGGAGAGACGCTCCATGAGCTGATGTTTCTGGACTGTCTTTCGAGGCTGCTTTACAGTCGTGTGAAGATCAGGGTCACCAGCTATGTCTTCTGAACGTCCCATCAACCAAGAGGGCTGGGAGCCTTGTGTGACAGCCACCCTGTCCTTGTGCCTTAGTGAGACCAACCACTGCCTTGACGGATGGTCCTTTCATATGTTGTTTGAGCAAACGATATAAGTCGCAGTTAGGTTTCAATGGCATACGTTCACAAAAGCTTTTTTATAAAACCAATGTCAATATACACAGTGAACGGTCTCTAGATTTATACGCTTCAGGGTCGAGCCTGGGTTACTTTTATAGTAAATGCAGGAAAACAGTGTACTCGGATTGCTTTTTCCCCACCTGCTGAAGTTTATCATTAACCGAGGCTTTTACTTGGGTGATGCATTCCTGTTGTTACCTGGGTCAGAAGTGACAGCGTCCTCCTGTCACAGCATTCCCATTCTTTAACACAAACAGGAAAGTTCAGTCACTGAATGATGGCTCTGGAATTGTACTTGAAGGTTCAAAGGAAAACCCAAGGTAAAAATGAAATGCTTCTGAGATTCCGAGCATCATAATCTGAGTCACGGTGCATTTCTGGGACACCGTTGGGCTGATTAAAAACTGCTGCTGTTATTTGGATTACAAAGTTAAAGGTTTTTTTCTTCAGTTGTCTCTCAGCTTTTGAGCATTTACACTTTGAGTTTTCTTTGCTGTAACTTGAATAGTTTCCTATTCAGCAAAATTTCATAACAAATGTATTTATTGATAAGTATGATTATAACAGCTATAACTATTATTCAGTAGCTTAAAAATAATTTTGCAGTATGTGAGACTGACAAGGACAAGGTCCTCTCCTTCAGTGAAATCCACTGAAAGTTTTCAATGGATAATCCTGTTGAATAAAATCCAAGAACATGGAGTTCCCGCTGTGGTGCAGTGGGATCGGCAACATCTCTGGAGCCCTGGGATGCAGGTTCAGTCCCAGCCCCGCACAGTGGGTTAAGGATCCGGCATTGCCGCAGCTGCAGCAAGCTCCATTCTGTGCTTGGTCAGTGGTGTGGACGAGGCCTGTCCCTGGGCTCAGAGCAAGCACAGGGCACTGATCCCTGCGTGAAGATGCTCCCCAAAGCCCACTGTCCACGCTCCGATCAACAGGGCATCATTCTCCCGGCCCCGAAGCCAGAATATGTCGCCAGATTCTATTTAGAAATATGCAGTTGCTTCTGTTCTTTGCTTTCATGGAGGAAATTCACTTATTGGATTGGAAAGCGTCTCACATCTGAATAGAAATTAAATAAGGACTATTTAGAGCCGAGGATACTAGGCCTTTGTAGAGCTGATAGTACCTAGACACCTGATGAAACGCTCAGGACTTTTTCAGGTGCAAGTGACAGAAATGGAGTTCAGATGAGCGTAAGCAACAACAAATATGTAAAATAAAATAAAAACTGAGTCTTCATCAACATGGATGGACCAAGAGAGGATCATATGAAATGAAGTAAGTCAGACAGAGGAAGGCAGATATCATGTGATATCACTTATATGTGGAATCTAAAAAAAATGATACAAATGAACTTATTTATGGAACAGAAAGTGACTCACAGACACAGAAAACAAACTTACAGTAACCAAAGGGGAAAAGGGATGAGCGAGACATAAATTAGGAGGCTGAGATTAACAGATACACACTGTGTATCAAATAGATATAAAATAGATAAACAACTGTATATAAAATAGATAAACAACAAGGACCTACTATAGCACAGGGAACTATACTCAATAGCCTGGAATAAACCACAATGGAAAAGAATATGAAAAAGAATATATATGTGTGTGTTTGTGTGTGTGTGTGTGTGTGTGTGTGTATGTGTGTGTAAAACTGAATCAATTTGCTGCACACCTGTAACTAGCACTGTAAATCAACTATACTTCAGTTTAAAAAAAATGAGGCTTTGGGAGTTCCCTTCGTGGCTCAGTGGCTAACGAATCCGACTAGGAACCATGAGGTTGTGGGTTCGATCCATTGCCTTGCTCAGTGGGTTAAGGATCCGGCTTTGCCGTGAGCTGTGGTGTAGGTCACAGATGCAGCTCGGATCCCGCGTTGCTGTGGCTGTGGCGGAGGCCGGCAGCTACAGCTCCTGTTAGACCCCTAGCCTGGGGACCTCCATATGCCGCGGGTGCAGCCCTGGAAAAGACAAAAAAAAAAAAAAAATGAGGTTTCTTATTGGAAATGGATTTCTTGTGGTGGCACAACGGGCTCAGCAGCGTCGAGTGCTTCGTTTACTGGGGGGACAAAGATCCACTTGCTGATTCATTAAATATTCATAAAACATTGATGAAGGTCAGGAGCCACACTCAGTACAGAGATCCAGCTGTGATCTAGACCCAGACCTGCGCTGGAGGAGCTTGTCATTCTAACAGTTCTAGAGGCAGGAAGGGTGTGGGAGTGGACAAGCGGACAACGACAGCGCCGTGGGGAAGTGCTTTTTGGGGGGCCAGCCACACTGGTACCCCCACACTGGCAGCTGCCTCTCAAATGCGCACATCTCCGGCCACATCCCCTGGTCCTTTCTGGCTTCCCATCTCTTCATTTGAAATCTTGAAATCAACGAATACCTCCCCTGCCTACAGATGGAGGTGGTCCGGCCCCTGCCTCCCTTGCTGGGCCTTACAGACGCGGGCGCTTCAGCTGGAGGAGCAGAGGTAGTCGGTTTAGGGTGATGGTCTCAGCGGGGGAGGGGCGCGGGCGTGGTTTTGCCCCCAGGGGACATCTGGCACTACCTGAGGACATCTGGGGCCGTCACGGCCTCAGTGCTGTTGGTACCCAGGAGACGGAGGGCAAGGACGCTCCAGTGTCCCACACTGCAGGACAGCCCCGCCACAAGGACGTATCCCACTGTGTTCGCGGGAAACTCTGCTCCAGCGCGGGGCCGGCAGGGGCTGGCTGCGCGGCGGGAGTGGTGGGGAAGCCCCCAGGGCTTGGGCAGTGGAGGCGGAGGAAGAAAGACCCCTCTGCGTGAGCCCGGCCGGAGGCACCAGAGGGTCCCCGCGGAGAGCTTAGGGCCGTCCAGCAGCCCGTCTCAGCCTCACTGGAGGTGTGGGGAGAAGCGCCGGCCCCGGGAAGGGAGGGGCCTGGAGGTGGCACCAAGAGGCAACAACACCTCCACCCGGGCAGCTACTGGGCTGGATGTCACCTTCCAAAGAATAGAATTTTCAGCTGGGGGTGTGGCCACCTTGTAACTAGATGCAGACGTGTGACCGATTCTGGCCAATGAGGGGACAGCAGCAGGATCTGGCTGCACAGCCTGGAGCCTTTCTGCTGCTTCAAACACAGATGTGGTGGCCAGCTCCCCATCTGGACCAGGGGACAAGGATTGTAGGGGGGGGCCAAGTGTAAGGATGGAAGGGGCTTGGTGGAGCCCAGCTGGATCACTTCTGCGAGATTTTACAGGAAAGTCCCCTTCAAGCAGCGTTTAAACCACTGTTGGTTATTGTGTGTCTCGTACACCAAGCTGATCCTAACTGGTAGAATATGTACATCTTCTTTGACTTTATATTTTTATTTATCTCTTTTTATGGCCACACCTGTGGCGTATAGAAGTTTCCAGGCTAGGGGTCAAATCAAAGCTGCAGCTGCCAGCCTACGCCACAGCCACAGCAACGCCAGATCCAAACTGCATCTGTACCTACACCGCAGCTTGCGGCAGCACCAGATCCTTAACCCACTGAGCCGGGCCAGGGATAGAACCTGCATCCTCGTGGACAGTATGCTAGTTCTTAACCCACTGAACCACAATGGGAACTCCTTGTTTGATTTTTTAACATTTAAACCTTTGGGAGTTTGTGGTCAATGGATGCAAACTATTGCATCTGGAGTGGATAAGCAATGAGATCCTGCAGTATAGCACAGGGAACTATACCTGGTCACTTGTGATGAACACGATGGAAGATAATGTGAGAAAAGGAATATATACATATATATATATATATATATATATATATATATATATATATATGTACGACTGGCTCACTCTGCTGTATGGTAGAACTTGACAGAACACTATGAATCAACTGTAATGGAAAAAATAAAAATCATAAAAATAAAACCTTTGTGGGGCTAGGAGTTCCTTGGTGGCTCAGCCCGTTAAAGACACAGCGTTGTCATTGCTGTGGGTGGGCCGGATCCCTGGCCCAGGAAATCCCGCATGTCATCGGGGTGGCAAAAAAAAACCCCCCCACACACACACCAAAGCTTTGGGGGTCTAAAAGGGAGGGCTGCTTGGAGAGAGAGCCGTGGCTACCTGCAAGATCTGAGATGCAGACATCTAGAAAGGAGGGCCCCCCACTCCGGCCCCGAGTCATCCATGGTTTGTGTGTCCACATTTTGTTGCCATCTGAGAAGGGGGCACCTCCGATCACTCAAGAGAACAGCATTGACGTTATGATATTTATGGCGTGTCTGTCCTGTGCCGGGCGCTATGTGAGGACACTCCAGAGATGCTGCCAGGGGTGCGCTGATGCCCAGATTCTTCAACATAAAGGGAGAGCAGGACAGCGGTCATAAACCTGGCCCGCAGGGAATGTAGGGATTTTTCTAAGTGTAAGGAACAACCCAAGCTGGAGGAGTAGGGAAAAGACAAGAATGCGGGAGGGGCCCGCCCAGAAGCGTCCCGCGACACTCCCTCCTGAGCAGCATCAAGCTCCTAAAGAACTGGGTCCTTTGCTGGCCCTGCAGACGTTGCCGGTGGCAGGTGCATCTCCACCGCGGTCCAGGCTTGCTCATGTCGTACCTTCCCGCCCTGGATCCTGGGGCATCCCTCCCCTCCTCCTTCTCCACGTGCCACAGCTCCCTCGGTCGGAAAACATCTGGGTAATAGAAAGGCAGAGAAGATTTCGAGGAGTTCCCGTTGTGGTTCAGCAGGTTAAGGATCTGCCTGGTACCCATGAGGATGCAAGTTCGATCCCTGGCCTTGCTCAGTGGGTTCAGGATCTGGCATTGCCGCGAGCCGCGTAGTGCAGGTCGCAGATGTGGCTCAGATCCAGCAGTGTTGCCGTGGCTGTGATGCAGGGCAGCAGCTGCAGCTCTGCTTCAACCCCTAGCCTGGGAACTTCCATATGCTTTGGGTGAAGCCCTAAAAAGAGCAAAAACAAAAGAGAAAGAAAGAAAGAAAAAGAAAAGAATGTTTTGACCGATAGAGTGCTCCACACTTGAAGATGACTTAAATTTTTTTTTTTTGGCTCAGAATAAAGTCTAGGGTTTCTTTTTTTTTTATGTAATGACAGTATAATAAAATGCCATGATTAAGAGCTGAATCATACTCATTTAAAATAAGTTTCTTTAGCAGAGCCAATTAATGATGCTGAAATTACCTGCAGCGCTCGCCTTGACTGGTCAAGAGCTTGGAGACGGGAAGTCTCCAGCAGGAGAATGAGATTTATACCAGAAACTGTCCTTGAAGAGGAAAAATCCATCCTCAGCAAAGTGTGTGCTCAACAGTGGGAGAGGAAGATCAGCCCTAAATGGCAGAAATGCTTTCTGCGGAGCTGGGAGTTTGCTTCTCAGGTGGAAGTAAGCATCTTTCTGCAGAGCTGGCGGAGGGCTGGTGGCAGTGGTTACGTAAGCACAGGGGCGTGCTCCCTGGCTGATGAGATGCATTACCTGGCTCTCGAGAAATAATAGGAATTACCCACTTAATCCCTGGCACACGGTGCTGATAATGTACCAGTTAATGACTAATTAGGAAGATTTTTCCAGAACATTAGGTTCTGGGAGAAAGCCTGATGGGAGACCCATTGCTTCAATCTCTTCTCTTTCTTCCCGTGGTTTGCAGCCCAGCAGGCTTCCCCAGCGAGTGTGGCTTTGTTTGCAAGGACTCCGGCGGCGGCTCCATTCACTTGCTTTGTTAGAGCAGCTGCTGTAAATCAGGCTGTGCTGACCCTGGTCATCCCAGAGCCGGGAACAAGCTGTTAGCGCTGGTCTCCCACCGGGAGAGGTATTTAAATCTGACTCCCTCTCTTCCTGAATTCTTGAATGTGAAAGCCAGGTGAGCCGAGAGGAGGCGGGGAGAGGGTCTGTTTTGGCTCCTTTCCTCCACTTCCTGCAGCTGGGACCGGGCTCCCATCCACCTCCACAGCTCAGGTTGGGAGGATGGACAGCCCGTTAGGAGCCCTTCCTTGCCCAGTGCTGAGGGGCCCCTGTGGACCCCAGGGGTGGGAGGAAAGCAGAAGAGCAAAGGCTGAGATCCACTCCCGGTTTCCGGGCACTGGGAAAGGAAGAGATCATGATGGAGACCAGGCACTTCCTGAGCGCTTCCTGAGTCCTGCAGAAGAATCTTAAGTTCGCTCAGTCTGCTGCAGCCACAGGGCATCTGTTACATGCCAGCCTCTGTCCTAGGCTCTGGGGCACAGTGGTGACGAGAAAAGCCCGCTCCTCATGGAATTCATAGTTTACGACAAGCTTTCTCCATCTCAGCCCTATTGACGTCTGGGGCCAAATCGTTCTTTGTTGCGGGGGAGGGGCTGCCCTGTGCTCCGTAAGATGTTAGGGAGCATCCTTGCAGTCTACTCACTAGATGCCAGAAGCATCCTCAGTCATTTGGGAGATTCAAAAATGTCTCCTGAATGTGTCAGCTGTCCCCAGGATGGGGGGAACATCGCCCCCAGGTGAGAACCAGAGATCTAATAGAAAAGCCAGAGCATACATAAAATGAATAAGTGAAAATATGAATTGTAGAGAAGGATAAAGCGGGGGGCGGGGGGAAGGGACCGTGGCAGGTCTTACTGAGAAGTGACCTCTGAACAAAAATCCCAGAGGAGGGGAGAGAGAAGAAGCGATGGGGTGGGGGGTGGTGCATGGAAGGGGGAGGGGCTGAAGGGGCCAAGGGACCAGGGAAGAGGTTCAGTGGGAGGAGAGAGTGATGGAAGCACACGCGGACAAGAGACTGAAGCAACCGGCCTCATGGCTGGAGAGGCTGAACTTGACCTTGCAGTGCTGGGGCCTCAGTGAGGTCAGCCGAGGGAGGGGTGGCACCACCACTGATCAGCCTGTGTTCAGGAGGTCAGGTAGGCTCAACCTGTTTCTCTGCCTTGGGTCTCACAGCAGCGAGCCGCTGGGCTCTCACTGGGAGACTCAGAGGAAAATCTCTCTCCAGGCACTTCCAGCTTGTAAGCAGAACCCGTTCCCCGTGGTTGTAGGACTGAGGTCCCGTGTCCTCGCCTCCATCAGCTGGGGCCACCTTGAGCTCCTGCAGACCTTTCTCGGGGCTCTGCATGTGGTCCCTGCCTCTCAGAGATGGGAAAGCCAGGACAAATCCTTCTCATTCTTGGAATCTCTCTGACTTTCCATCCACTGCCTCTCTCCTCTGCTTCCAGCCAGAGAAAGTTCTCTGCTTTCAAGAGCTCCTGCGATTAGCCTGGGTGCACCTGGATAATCCAGAATAATTTCTGTTTTAAAGTGTGAACCTTAATCACACCCGAAAGGTCCCTTTTGCCACGTCACACAGCATGTTCATGGTTCTGGGAAGTGACATCTTTGAAGATCATTCTGCCTGTTGCAGTTCTGAAACAAAGGGACATGGTTTTATTTATCTGAGATGAGTCTTTTAGAAAGCGAACCCCGAGGTGGGCTTGGCTGGGTGTGACTCTCAGCCTTTTTGTTTGTTTGTTTGAGGCTGACTTCCCCCCGCCCCGACGACGAGGTGTGTGTTCACAACAGTGAAGATACATTGGGCACTTGTGCTCCATCAAGGCCACGGTGAGCCCACATTTCTTACGAGGAAACTGAGGCTTCGAGAGACGGGCCCCTCTAATCTGAGAGCAGGAGAGCCAGGCTGGGTCTGCACTTGGCGAGATTCTTCTTTCCCTAAGTAGCCCCCCCAGTTCCCCCAGGGTTTTTCACTCCAACCCATTGGGAGGGAAGCAAGAAAAGCCACTAGCTTGAGCTTCACTTGTGAGAACCTGCCTTAGGGAGAGTCCAGGGGTGTCCATGGGTGGAGAAAAAATGGCCTATGGGACAGCTCAAGGCTAACTGTCAAGGGGAAGGAAGGAAGGACAGATCGACTGAATGGCTGATTGATTGATTTTTGGCCGCCAAGTGCAGCGGCCTGATATGGGATCTCCATTCCCAAACCAAGGATTGAACCTGTGCCGCTGCAGTGCAGTGCTAGATCCTAACCACTAGACCACCAGGGAACTCCCCAGGAAGGAATTTAAGTGATGAACAGAGTGTCAGGGCCCGTGAAGGAGCCAGTGGCAACACGATCCAAGTGAAGGCAGAGCTGAACATCAGAGGCGGGCTTTGAGGTGGAGAGGCTGTAAGGTGTCCAGGAGAAGGGACAATGAAAAAAAAGGTGACGAGAGCTGCACTGTGGACTGAAGGCAACACGCTGTGTCATCTCTAAAGATGACATGGAGTAAGTGTTCCATAGCAGCCAGAGTGAGAAGGGCCAGGTGCCCAGGTCCACGTGGCACCTAGTCATCCCGGTCTCAACCAGACTCTTCAACCGCAGCCAGCAGGACAGGTGGGCCACGTAGGAGGGAGAAGTGCCTCAGATGTCATTGATGTCCCTGTCCCCCGACCTTGCCAGAGCCCAGCAAATGGCAAATGCTCAACAAACAAGGCATCCAGCTTCCCTTTATAGGAAGCTCATGTGTGATTCTATTCATGTGAAGTTCTAGAAAAGAGAAGTCAAACCCAGTGTCAGAGAGCCGTCCACGGTTAGCTAGGGCTGAGAATGGGATCGACCGCAAAGGCGGACAAGAGAATTGGGGTGGGGCGGTTACTGGGGCCGCTCCGTGTATTTATTGTGTGGATGATGTGTTTATATCTGTCCGAGCTCGTTGAACTGCCCAAACAAAATCGATGTATTTCATTGTATGTAAATTACATATAAACGGTGTTGAATAAAGAACCAAAGCGAGAAGCGCACAGGAGCAGGAAGCACGGCAGGACCGAGTTGAATTCATGTCTTGCCACTAATGACCATGCCAGGCCTGGGGCAAGTCGCTGGGCCTCCGCGGTCCTGCTCTTCCGTCATCGGCGATATCGCAGACCCAGTCCAGGGCGGCTGTGCGGGTGCCCTCACCAGACATCACGTGGCTCTGAGAACTAACGACCAAAGGTGATGGAACGCTGCGTAGCAGTCTGGCTGGTAACGACGGACTTGCTGAGGCGAGTGGCTATTAAACAGCTACGCAAGTAAAGATGATGGATTAGATGTGGCTCCGGTGATTTTATCTGAGGCTGTCTGGGTAGCTGCGCAACGCGTGTCCTTTGAAGAGTGCAAAATAAGCAAGCAGAGGCAGGGCACTGTGAGCTTCCTTTTAGACTCCAGCAGTTCACGTCCTCCCATTAATGGGCGGCGCAGGGCAGCGCAAGGCGGTGAGCTGCCTGGCGGGGTTTCCTAAATGGCCGGAGGCAGATCTGGCCAAACTCTTTTAACTCTCTGCCTATTTTCCCACCTGCATGCATGACGGTTAGTGCCCCCTTTAGACGGACCCGGGTTTGAATCCTGCCACCAAGTAGCTGCGTGAAGAGTCAGAAGAGCCAGTAGCATGAAGGCCGGAGTTGGCGTGTGTGTACTCACGCTGGAGAGCAGCCTGCGCCGGGGCCTTTGTTTAGGTAGAATTAATTTTTTTTTTTTTTTGTCTTTTATGGCTGCACTGGAGGCATATGGAGGTTCCCAGGTTAGGGGTTTAATTGGACCTGTAGCTGCCAGCCTACACCACAGCCACAGCAATGCAGGATCCAAACTGCGTCTGCGACCTACACCACAGCTCACGTCAATGCCGGATCCTTAACCCACTGAGCGAGGCCAGGGATTGAACCTGCGTCCTCACGGATCCTAGTCAGATTCGTTTCCACTGAGCCACGATGGGAACTCCAGATAGAATTAACTGAAACAAGATTAGATTTAAAAGAACAAGCATGGAGTTCCCGTCGTGGCACAGTGGAAACGAATCCGACTAGGAACCATGAGGTTGCAGGTTTGATTCCTGGTCTCGCTCAGTGGGTTAAGGATCCAGCATTGTCGTGAGCTGTGGTGTAGGTCACAGACACAGTTTGGATCCTGCATTGCTGTGGCTGTGGTGTAGGCCGGCAGTGTAGCTCCGATTTGAGCCCTAGCCTGGGCACCTCCATATGCCACACGGGTGTGGCCTTAAAAAACAAACAAAAAAAGAACAAGCATAACAGCTACTCTGCTCTGTAGTGAGTTTCGTGTTATCTCCATGCCTTGGCTTTTAATTATTTAAATATATTTTTCCGGTCACATTCTGTGTGTCATTTTGTGATGACTTTCCAGGACTAGAATAGTTAAAAAAAATAAAAGTAAATAAATAAATCCTTAATTTTCTTTGCAAGTAATCTCCCCAAATGGCTCTCTGGGTATATTCAGAATATTACACGCATTGAGCAGTCACTTGAATGACAGATAGTTAGAGATAGGGACACTTTTTGATGAGGTGCCAATGACTGACTTCACGAGGGGAAAAAGCATTGATAATAATAAACAACATTAGTGGCAAAGCAGTTTCTTCTCTGGGGTCCTGAATCATGTATGTCATGGACCTCTTTAGTAGTCTGGGAAACCAGCAGACTGCTTTTCAGAATAGGGTTTTTAAGTGCGTGGAATAAAACACGTAGGAAGGAAATCACTTATGTGAAGAAACAGTTGTTGGAGTTCTCACCGTGGCACAGTGGGCTCAGTGGTATCTCTGCAGAACCAGGACACAGGTTCGATTCCTAGCCCAGCACAGTGGGTTAAAGGATCCAGCATTGCTGCAACTGTGGTGTAGGTCGCAACTGTGTCTGGGATCTGATTCCTGGCCTGGGTGGCCAAAAAAGAAAAAAAAAGATACAAACGAATTATAGAGCAACACATATACTATATCATAGCTGGACACATGGGTGGGACTAACACCTCTGGTCATTTTGACTTTTTTAAAAATAACTTTTTTTTTTGCCACACCCATGGCCTGTGGAAGTTCCTGGGTCAGGGATCGAACCTGCACCACAGCAGCAACCTGAGCTGCTGCAGTGACAACACCAGATCCTTAACCTGCTGAGCCAGAAGGGAATTCTTCTTTTTTTTTTTTTGTCTTTTTGCCTTTATGTAGAGCCGCACCCGCGGCATATGGAGGTTCCCAGGCTAGGGGTCTAACAGGAGCTGCAGTTGCTGGCCTTCACCACAGCCACAGCAACGCGGGATCCGAGCCGCGTCTGCAACCTACACCGCAGCTCACAACAACGCCAGATCCTTAACCCACTGAGCAAGGCCAGGGATCGAACCCGCAAGCTCATGGTTCTTAGTCGGATTCGTTAACCGCTGAGCCACGAAGGGAACTCTGGGATTTCCTTTTTTTAATTTTAGTTGTTTTTTTTTTTTAGGGCAGCACCCATGGCATATGGAGGTTCCCAGGCTAGGGGTCAAATCGGAGCTGTAGCCGCCAGCCTACGCCACAGCCACAGCAATGCATGATATGAGCTGCCTCTGCGAGCTACACCGCAGCTCACGGCAATGCTGGATCATTAACCCACTGAGCAAGGCCAGGGATCGAACCTGCAACCTCATGGTTCCTAGTCAGATTCGTTAACAGCTGTGCCACGATGGGAACTCCTTTTTTTTTTTTTTTAATTTAAAAATCCTCCCCACTCTGGTCATTTCGAAGTAGTGAGGGGACTAAGAGATGCGTGGAGACATCGGCAGTAGGTAACAAGGGGTGAAACAAACTGATTTGGGGAGTCCCTGTTGTCGCTCAGCAGTAATGAACCTGAGGACACAGGTTCGATCCCCAGCTCTGCTCAGTGGGTTAAGGATCTGGCTTTGCAGCGTAAGTCTCAGACAGAGCGTTGCTGTGGCATAAGCTGGCGTCTGCCTCTCCGATTTGACCCCTAGCCATGTGCCATAGGTGTGGCCTTAAAAAAAAAAAATTCTGATTTTTCTTGTTGTCAAGGTCGCAGGGCTGGCAAACACAGCGGCGGCTGCCTGCATGCCCATGGGGAGCAAATGAATTTCAGTTAGAGGCCAGTGAAATTAAAAATGTTTCGGACCATTTGGGTTCCTGTTTGGAGGCAAGGAGCCCCACCAGCCTGGCTTGGGTCCGAGGCCTCGCCTCTGTCCCTCCCTTCATTCCTCTTCCGGTGTGTGTGTGGGGGGTTCCAGAAGGCTGCGTCCCATCACTGCAGGTGGGACACAAAACAGTGGACTAAGTTTCTACTCAAAGACCATAGGATGTGTCTCAGAAAGATAAAGGCAGCCTCAGCCAAGGGAGCCTCCGCAGCGCTCTCCGAGCCCCTCCCTGAGTGCTATTTAGACACGCATTTCCTACAGCCCCAGTGGGGTGGGGGGGAGTCCAGGAGTGACTCACGGGCTGGCACAGGACGGTGCAGGGAGGATGGCGGGCCCTCATCCCCGGAATGGTGCGGAAGGCTCGACGCCGAACTGGAGTTAATTGAAGTGCTTTAATAACCTGCGGTGTCACGGAGGGTGATGGAGGTGGTGCCTCCGGCCGGGCGGGCGGGCGGGAGGCAGCGGAAGCTGGAGCCGCGTTGCCCCGGCAACGGTGGTCCTGGCCAATCCCAGGCGTGGTTCAGACCTGCGGTCTCAATGAAGGGCTTTCTTTATGGTCCTTCAAGGTTTTGAAATGCCACCTGCGTGAGCAGAGCATCTATTTGCTGCAACAAATTTATATAGAATCTATCAGAGAGAAACATGGAGAGAGGTAATAACAGAGACAAAGAGAGAGAGAAAGGGAGAGAGACACACAGCCGAGAGGAGCACTTCTGGCACGGTTGGTGGCATTAGGAAAAGGCACATTTCTCTTGGGGCAGATTTGTTGCTGGGAGTAGGCTGGCTTGTCTCTCTCCTTGCCCCTCCTCTGCACTGAACACAATACAAAGAGGTTTGGCAAAACCAGCCCAGAGTAAAAGCTACCTTCAGCCCGCTGCACCCGAGGCTGATCTCTCTCTGTCATGGGGCTGCCATGTACAGTTGCACAGGTTGCACGCTGCACCAGTCACCCAAAGCAGGGCTTCAAGGGGCTGAGCCTATCTGTGTTCACTGAGTAATCTGTGAGCCCTGATGAGCACCTGGGTGTCCCTGGAGAAAGGGGAGCCTTTCCCTACAGGGACCAACCAAGGCTCTAACTGGGCCGTGGCTACCTGTTCCCTCCTGTATTTTCCACTTTGCGATAAAGAGAAGGGGAAGGCTCTTAAAAACATTCATATGCAACAGTGGCTTCCCATCCTCTGGCTTCTACCTTTGAAGCAGACAGTAAAGGCTCAGTTTCCTGACAGGTAAGCAGATAATGGTGGTGATTCAAATCATGGTCCTGGGGTCTGTGTGGGCTGGAGGCGGGTCCTTGCCTGCCCTTCCAGGGTGATGTGAGGAGACTGCAGTGCCCCGGAGGTGACAAGAATGTCAGCGGCGTGTTAGAAGCCCGGCTCTGAACTCTGAGCTGATTCTTCAGATAAGACTTCACCCCTCAGAGCCTCAGTTTACCCATCTGTACAATGGGGCTGATGGCAATCATACCTACTTCGAAGGGCTGTGGTGAGGGTTCGAAGAGAAAGTATAATAAGTGCTTATTCGGCAGTGACTCTGTGTGTGTGTGTGTGTGTGTGTGTGCACATGCGTGTGAGCAGAGCCTGAACCCCCTGGGGGGGCAGGGGAGGGAGGAAGTTCCACGTGTCCTTGGGAGGCTGGGAGGCATAAAATGAAGTCTCTCTCCATATATATAGTAGTGTCCCCAACCTGTGGTTTTACTTTCTGAGGTTTCAGTTACCCGTAGTCAACCCCGGGTCTGAAAATATTAAGTGGAAAATCCCAGAAATAAACCATTCGTGAGTTTTAAATTGCCTGCCGTTCTGAATGGCGTGATGAAATCCCACACCGCCCTCCTCCGTTCCCCGTGGGTCCCCAGCCATGGCCATCGTCACAGCTCCAAGATCCAGGATCCCTGAGGTAGAGGCTCTTCCTTCTGTCTTATCATCAGAAGGTGAATAGCAATATTCCTTATGCACGTGTACCGCATCTTTTCCCATTCTGCAGTCCGCGGACTTCGTGTCTGGGCTATTGTAAATAGTCTTCAATGAACATGGAGGTGAACTTACTTATAAAGCAGAAACAAACTCACAGATTTCCAAACCAATTTTGCGGCTACCATAGGTGAAACCATGGGGGGAGCGGGGAAGAATTGAAGGGTGGGAATAAGATATACACACTCCTGTAGACAATAGGTGATTAACAAGATCCTGCTGTACAGCCCAGGAAAATCTAGCCAATAGTTTGCAATCACCTACGTGGGGAAAAAGAATGGATCTCTGTATACGCATGGCTGATTCTCTTTGCTGTGTGCCTGAAACGAGTACAACATTGTAAGTCGACTCTACCCCAATAAAACATGCCTGAGTCTTCACGTCACTTCACCGTCTCTTCCTCATCTCACGCCATCCCGAGAAGAAGGGTGAATGCAGGAAAGCAAGATAGTGTGAGAGACAGAGAGGCCCCCATTCTCATAATTTTTATTACAGCCTGTCTTTACAATTACTCTGTTTTATTACTAGCTGTCAAGCTCCTACTATGCCTAATTTATGAATTAAACTTGACCCTAGCTATGCATGTATGTAAGGGGCAAAAACAGTCTATCTAGGGCTCAGTTCAGCACTATGCGTGCTTTCAGGCGTCTACTGATATCCTGCAATGCAAGTTCCAAGGATATGGGGGGACTGTTGTGTGTGTGTGTGTGTGTGTGTGTGGTGTGTATATGTACATATGTATATATATCCCATTTATATGCAATATGTGCTGCCTGTTTTCAACTGGCTATTTGAGCTTTCTTTATTATTTCATAGGGGCTCTTTAAATACTCTTAAAAATTTTAGGTATAGTTGATTTACAACATTATGTTAGTTTCAATATAGACTCTTGATTCTAACCCCTTTTTTGCTATAATAAGTATTATCTGGAGTTTGCATCGTGGTGCAGTGGAAACGAATCCGACTAGGAACCATGAGGTTGCGGGTTCGATCTCTGGCCCCGCTCAGTGGGTTAAGGATCTGGTGTTGCTGTGGCTGTGGTGTAGACAAGCAACTGTAGCTCTGATTCGACCCATAGACTGGGAGCCTCCATATGCTGTGGGTGCGGCCCTAAAAAGCCAAAAAAAAAAAAAAGATCATCTTTTTTTCACTTTCCTCAAAGCTTTACATGATCACGAAAAGCTAATTTTATTTTATTATTTTTTTTGTCTTTCTGCCTTATCTAGGGCCCCACCCATGGCATATGGAGGTTCCCAGGCTAGGGGTCTAACAGGAG
>PVHT020000170.1:7911315-7934372 GCA_004024745.2 Catagonus wagneri | reverse complement strand
TGAGATAATCATGTGGTTTTTAACTTTTCTTTTGTTTATGTGGTTTATGACGTTGATTGATTTGTGTACATTGAACCATCCTTGTGCACCTGGGATGAATCCCACCTGGTCATGGTGTATGATTTTTTTGATATGCTTTTGGATTCGATTGGTTAAAATTTTGTTGAGAATTTTTGCATCTATATTCATCAAAGACATTGGCCTATAGTTCTCTTTTTTTGTGGTGTCTTTGTCTGGTTTTGGAATTAAGGTGATGTTCGCATCATAGAATGTCTTTGGGAGTGTTCCTTCTTCTTCAACTGTAAGCAGGAGTGGCAATACTCATATCAGACAAAATAGACTTTAAGGTGAAAGCCATAAAGAAAGACAAAGAAGGACATTATTTAATGGTTAAAGGATCTATTCAAGAAAAGGATATTACAATTGTCAATATATATGCCCCCCACATAGGAGCACCCAAGTACCTACAACAAGTACTATCAGACATAAAAGGAGAAATAGACAGCAATACAATAATTGTAGGAGACTTTAACACACCACTCTCATCAATGGACAGATCCTCTAGGCAGAAAATCAGTAAGGCAACAGAGATCCTAAATGACACAATAGAAAAATTAGACCTAACTGACATTTTCAAGGCATTACATCCAGAAAAATCAGAATATACATTCTTCTCAAGTGCACATGGAACATTCTCAAGGATAGATCACATACTGGGGCATAGAGCTAACCTCAACAAGTTTAAGAATATAGAAATTATCTCAAGTATCTTCTCTGACCACAAGGGCATGAAACTAGAAATCAACCACAGGAAAGGAAATGAGAGAAAACATACTACATGGAGACTAAATGACATGCTTCTAAAAAACGAATGGGTCAATGAGGAAATCAAAAAAGAAATAAAAAAATACCTGAAACAAATGAGAATGAAGACACAACAACCCCAAATCTATGGGATGCCGCAAAAGAGGTGCTTAGAAGGAAGTTCATAGCATTGCAGGCCTTCCTCAAAAAAGAATAAAAATCTCAAATCAATAACCTAACCCATCACCTAAATGAATTAGAAAAAGAAGAACAAAAACACCCTAAAGTCAGCAGAAGGAAGGAAATCATTAAGGTCAGAGAGGAAATCAATAAAATAGAGATTCAAAAAAACAATAGAAAAAATCAATAAAACCAAGAGCTGGTTCTTTGAAAAGGTAAACAAGATTGACAAACCTCTGGCAAGACTCATCAAGAAGAGGAGAGAAAAAACCCAAATAAACAAAATAAGAAATGAAAAAGGAGAAATTACAACGGATATTACAGAAATACAAAAAACCATGACAGAATACTATAAACAATTATATGCCAACAAATTTGATAATTTAGAAGAAATGGACAAATTTTTAGAGACCTACACCCTCCCAAAACTGAATCAAGAAGAAATAAATCAACTGAACAGACCAATCACTAGAAATGAAATTGAGAATGCCATCAAAACACTCCCTACAAATAAAAGTCCAGGACCAGATGGCTTCACAGGTGAATTCTACCAAACATACAAAGAGGAGCTCATACCCATCCTCCTTAAGCTTTTCCAAACAGTTAAAGCGGCTAACTTTGAACACAAAAGAGCTCCCACTGTGTAGAGCCAGTGGAAAGAAATATTTCTGCTGCACTAACCAAGTGCCTGCCAGGCACCAGGCTGGGGGCTCTTGGGAGGTTTTTCCTTTTCAACCTCAGGACAATCCCCAACCACGGGACCCTCCTGGTATTTATCTCTAGTTTGACTATCCCACAATTTGCAGGAGAGGTGCAGAACTCCCCCTCGGATACCTGAAACAAAAGACAGATTGTGGGATGTTCAAACTGTGGAGGAATGAAAAGCAACTCTGAATTGACACAGCAACATACTCTATGCTTTATTTACAGAAAGTTCAAGATCAGGCAACATTAATCTGTTGTGATAGAAATCAGGACAGTGGCTGCCTGGGGACCGGGACCAGACTAATGGGAAAAGCCGAGGGGTCTGTCCTACAGCTTGATGGGGTTGGGGCCGCACGTGTGTTTAAATTTCTCAAAATGCAGTGTGCATTTTTTTTTCCTTTTAGGGCTGCCCCCGCAGCATATGGAGGCTCCCAAGCTAGGGGTTGTATCGCAGCTGTAACCGCTGGTCTACACCACAGCCACAGCAATGCCAGATCCGAGCAGCATCTGAACTTACACCACAGCTCAGGGCAACGCTGGATCCTTAACCCACTGAGTGAAGCCAGGGGTCCATGGATTGCTAATCAGATTTGTTTCTGCTGAGCCACAGTAGGAACTCCACGTGCATTTCACTGTAGGAAGTGTTGCCTCACTAAAACATGTCTTATATATTAAAATCCTTAAGAAGAAAGTTTAATTTTTTTTTTGTCTTTTTGCCTTAGCTAGGGCTGCACCCACAGCATATGGAGGTTCCAGGCTAGGGGTCTAACAGGAGCTGTAACCGCCAGCCTTTGCCACAGCCACAGCAACGTGGGATCCGAGCCGCGTCTGCAACCTTCACCACAGCTCATGGCAACGCCGGATCCTTAACCCACTGAGCAAGGCCAGGGATCGAACCCACAACCTCATGGTTCCTTAGTCGGATTCGTTAACCACTGAGCCACAACGGGAACTCTTAAAGAATATTTTTAATTAAAGTATTGTTGATTTACAGTGTTGTGCCAATTTCTGCTGTACAGCAAAGTGACCCAGCGTATACATACATACACATTCTTTTTCTCATATTATCTTCTGTCATGTTCTGTCACAAGACACTGGATATAGTTCCCTGTGTTATACAGCAGGACCTCATTGTTTATTCATTCTAAATGTAATAGCTTGCATCTACTAACCCCAACTCCCCTGTCCATCCCACTCCCTCCCCCCATTGGCAATCATGGTCTGTTGTCTGTGTCTGAGCTGGTTTCTGTTTTGTAGATAGATTCATTTGTGCCATGTTTTAGATTCCATATATAAGTGATGTCATATGGTCTTTCACGTTTTGACTTGCTGTACTTAGTATGATAGTCTCTAATTGTATCCATGTTGCTGCAAATGCCATTATTTCATTCCTTTTTATGGCTGAGTAGTATTCCCCTGTATATCTGTACCACATCTTCTCAATCCATTCATCTATCAATAGATATTTAGGTTGTTTCCATACCTTGAGTATTGTGAATAGTGCTGCTATGAACATAGGGGTGCATGCATCTTTTTGAATAATGGCTTTCTCTGGATATATTATGCCCAGGAGTGGGATTGCTGGATCATAAGGTAGTACTATATTTAGTTTTCTGAGGAGATCCAAACTATTTTCCATGGAGGTTGTACCAGTTTATATTCCCACCAACAGTGAAAGAGGGTTCTCTTTTCTCCATACCGTCTCTAGCATTTATTATTTGTAGACTTATTAATAAAGGCCATTCTGATCGGTATGAAGTGGTACCTCATTGTAGCTCTGATTTGCATTTCTCTAATAATTAGTGATGTTGAGCATCTTTTCATGTGCCCATTAGCCATCTATATGTCTTCTTTGGCAAAATGTCTATTTAGGTCTTCTGCCCTTTTTTCAATTGGGTGGTTTAGAAAACCTTAACAAAGCAAAAGAACAACACATGTTCTGAAGACAGGCTGCCTGAGCTTAAATCCTGTGTCTACTGTATGAGTCTCCTGTGGCTGCTGTAACAAATGACTACAAACTCAGTAGCTTAAATCAGCAGACATTTATTCTCTTATGGTTCTGAAGGCCTGAAGTCTGAAACCAGCATCACTGAGCTGAAATCAAGGCCTGGGCAGGTCTGGGCTCCCTCCAGGGGCCGCAGGGGAGACTCTGTTCCTGGCTTTGCCCACCTTCCAGAGGACACCCACACGTCTTGGCTCATGGGCTCTTCCTCCATCTTCAAAGCCAGACATGTAGCATCTTCTTCAGTGGCCACACTGCTTTCTTCTTTCCGTCTGAAATCTCTCTCTGCCTCTCTCTTCAAGGACATTTGTAATGATGCTCAGGGTGCCTTCTATGTCAAGATCCCTAAATTAATCACACCTGTGGATTCTCCTTAGTAACATTTGTATGTTCCAGGAGTCAGGATGTGGATAACTTTGGGGGTCCGTGTTCAGCCCATCACGTGCCCCACTTACTGGTCGTGTGTCTGCGGACAGGTTTCCTCACCTCTCTGTGCCTTTGGATCCTCACTTTTATTTTTATTTTTTCTAATTTAATTTCTTTAATTTTTTTTTTTTTTTAGGGCAGTACCTGCTACATATGGAAGTTCCCAGACTGGTGGTTACATTAGAGCTGTGGCTGCAACCTGCACCACAGCTTGGGGCAACGCCAGGTCCTTAACCCACTGAGTGAGTTAAGGATCAAAACCTGCAACCTCATGGACACTAGTTTGGGTTCGTAACCCATTGAGCCACAATGGGAACTCCAGTTTCCTTATTTTTAGAATGGAGATAATGGCACCCACGTTATGGTTCTGAGGATTAAATATGAAGGGCTGAGCCTGTGGCCTGGCACATACCAAGTGCTCAACAAATGACCGTGATGATTTTATCATCATCCTGATACTATGCCCTGGAATGGTGCCAGGCACATGCCAAGTGTTGGGAATGCAAGGCTGAAAAGACACAGTCCCTGTCCTTTGGAGGGCACAGTCCAGGGGAGACACAGAAGTGCTGACAAGGTGGATTCATCTGTTAAAATGGTGCAGGCTGGGCAGCTGAAACCGCAGAAATTTACTTCCTCACCGTTCTGGAGGCAAGAAGTCCAAGCTGAAGCCCGGGTCCTCGGAGGCCTCTCTCTGGCTGCAGGCGGCCGTCTCCTTCCTGTGTCCTTGCCTGCTGGTCTGTGTCCCCGTCGCCTCGGCTTATTTTTTTTTAATTGAGTATACTTGTTTTACTGTGTTGTGTTGGCTTCAGATATACAGCAGATTGATTCTCACATACATATGTATATATACACATACACTTTCATTATGGTTTATTGCTGCGTAGTTTATAGAATAGCTCCTGTGCTATATACAGTAAGATCCTTGCTGTGTATCTGTTTAATATATGGCAGTGTGTATCTGCTAAGCCCAAACTCCTAATTCATCCTCTCCCCAGCTTCCCCTCCCCTTTGGTAACCATAAATTCATTTTCTATGTCGCGTCTCTTTCTGTTTGCGTAATCCCCTCTTTTTTTTTTTTTTTTTTTTTGTCTTTTTAGGGCCGCACCCGCGGCACATGGAGGTTCCCAGACTAGGGGTCCAATTGGAGCCGTAGCCACCGGCCTACACCACAGCCATAGCCACGCGAGATCCGAGCCACGTCTACGACCTGCAGCACAGCTCACGGCAATGCTGGATCCTCTGTACAGGAAGGTGTATAGGTCCAGGAAGGTATATTAGAGGAAGTCCCCCCCATGAGCTCGTTTTACTGTAGTCACCTCTTTAAAATCCCTTTTTCTCCAAACACAGTCACATCGTGAGGGATCAGAGGTCAAGAACACAACGCATGGATTTTTGTTTGTTTGTTTGGGTTTTTTAGGGCCACACCCACACGGCATATGGAGGATCCCAGGCTAGGAGTCCAATCGGAGCTACAGCTGCCGGTCTACACCACAGCCACAGCAACGTGGGGATCCGAGCTGCGTCTGCGACCTACACCACAGCTCAGGGCAACGCCCGATCCTTAACCCACTGAGCGAGGCCGGGGATCGAACCCGCATCCTCATGCATCCTAGTTGGGTTCGTTACCCCTGAGCCACGAAGGGAACTCGGTAACACACGAACTTTAGGTGGAGCCAGTTCAGTCATTGCAGAACGTACAGCCCAGTAATTCCCAAAGGCGGGTGCGGGGTGCTCAGGCAAAGGAGGAAGAGAACATGGCATGTCCTCGCGGGCACGCCTGCTCCTGGGAACACCAGCTCCGGGACCCTTTATCCCGTGAATCCACCACTCACTGGGGACAAACAGGGAAATGGCCATCTGGGTACTGAAGGACAGGGGGTGGCGGCGAGCATGGCCTAGAGTGCCAGTGACCGCGGGTGGAGGCGGCAGGAAGGCCAGCTCGGGAGGGGCCGCGGCGGGAGCGCAGAGCTGGCGAGGCTCACTGGCTCCCTCCCCTCCCACCACGTGAGGGCGGGGACGCCGGGGCTCCGCCCACGCCCGATGCTGTCCTGCGTTCCAATCAACTAGTGGTCCCCACCCCCCGGAAGCTGGACTCCCCCTCACCATCCTGGAGGGGTGTTTGTTAGCTGTGCAGAGTCTGGGTCCTAACAGACCACTGCATCCAAAACCCTGGGAAGGGGGCGGGGGCGGCGGAGTGAAGGATGCTCTAACAGGTGCCCAGGCCATCTGATTTTTTGGGGCCTTTAAGCGCCACTGCTATAGCTATGTAGTCCTGCTGAGACCCTGGGGGGAGACAGTGAGGCACCAGGCTGGGGGCGAATCCTGTGTAATCCCTGGAGCGCCGAGACCTGGGCTGGATTCTCGGTGCACACACAGCACGGGCAGGGCCGGCCCCCTGGCCCTCATCTCCTGTGGGCGAGGATGAGGTGTTATTCTCTGCCTGGCTCCCAGAAGGGCGTCTGGTCTGCCCGGGAGAGCACTTTCTCTTCCTCCCCCAGCCCCTGTAAACCCCATGCATGGCATCAGTTTCTTCTTGTCTTGCTCCACTCTGCTTTAAAAGAACTTGCTGGGAGGGTGGGCTGGGGAGGAGACATCCCGTTTCGTTCCCTTCAGAGCCAGTTTGATCCCAACAGGGGACTTGCTGGGTCTTCCTCAGATCTGAAGCTCAAATGAGACGAGAGACACGCAGCAGAGAAGGATGCAGAACAGCCAGGCGGCTGCTTTTGCGTGTGCGAGTGACAAAAACGGGCTTTTCAGAGCCTCACTCAGTGCATTCGTGTGCAGTGGCTGCTCTCACTAAGCACCACAGGCCGGGTGGCTTAAGACAATGGAAATTAGGAGTTCCTGCTGTGGTGCAGGTGCAGCAGGTTAAGAATCAAACGGTACGGAGTTCCCGCTGTTGCTAAGCGGTTATGCAGCCAGCTGGTATCCATGAGGATGCTGGCCCTGCTCAGTGGTTAAGGATCCAGGGTTGCAGTGAGTCGTGGTGTAGGTTGAGGACACAGCTTGGATCCTGAGTTGCTGTGGCTGTGGCGCAGACTGGCAGCTGCAGCTCCGATTCAACCTCTAGCCTGGGAACTTTCATATACCACGAGTGTGGCCATAAAAAGACAATAGAATAGGATAGGATAGGATAGGATAGGATAGGATAGGATAGGATAGGATAGGATAGGATAGGATAGGATAGAAGGGAGAAGAGAAGAGAAGTCAAACTACAGTGGCTCCAGGCTGCTGCAGAGGTTGGGGTTTGACCCCCAGCCCGGAGCAGTGGGTTAAAGGATCTGGCTGTGCTGCAGGTCACAGCTGCAGCTCGGATTCAGTCCCCGGCTGGGAAACTTCCATATGCCACAGGTGTGGCCATAAAATAATAACAACAACAACAACAGCAACGACTATGGGAATTACTGTCCCACGATTCTGGTGGCCTGAAGCCTGAAATCAGGGTGTCCACGCCATTGCTTCCTTCTTGGGGTTCTGGAGAAGCTCCTTGCTGGCCTCTCCCTAGTTTCTGGTGGCCGCCTACAAGCCTCGGTCTTCCTGGGCTGGCAGAGCACCATCTGCATCTTCTCCCAAGGACCTGGGTCATGGATCCAGGGCTCGATCTGACACCGTTGGATCGGTCTGAACTTGACTGCATTTCCAATGAAGCCGCCTTCGCTGGCGCAGAGGGTTAGGGCTTCAACCTACCTCTTTGTGTGTGTGTGGCAGGGGTGGGGGTACCCAGGGGGCTCAACTCAGGCCCCACACCCACTGCCGACATGGCTGGGCTGAATCATGGCACCCCTTTGAGCTGCTCGGCTCAGTGGCAGCAGAAAGCAGGTGACAGGCTGTGGCCAGCTGTGCGCTTTCTTGAAAGCACTTGTTCCTCCAAGGAGGGGGGGGCTTCACTTAGAAGCAACAAACCGGACCCCTTGAGACATGGGGGCACTGTCCCAGGACCTGCAAAATACAGAAAAAATGGGGAAATGTCTTGGGTGGTTTTCTGAAGCCCGCTATTACCTACTTAGCCTCATTTAATTGAAAAAAGAAAGAGGAGGAGCAGCAACTTAGATCTTTATGACTTTGGGGGGGCGGGGCTGAAGGCAATTTAATCAAATGAGGGGTGGGCAGGGATGATGATGTGGGTGGTCTGAGAATAAAGACCTTAACTGTCCTCTGCCTCTGGATAGAATGTACTGGAAGGAAGCCGTATGTGCGTTTAATGATGTGTTTGTTAGAATTTGAGTTCCCTGCGACTGTGAAGGCTGCGTCTTGAAAGGCATGCTTTTTTAGAGAAAGGAAAAAAAAAAGCAAAAAACCCTGCGGGTTGGGGGAAGAAAATGAGCTTCCTCAAGCTTCCACTAACCCCTTGCACGTTGCATGCTGCTGTGCTCTGGCTACAGGGACTGAGAAAGGGGACACCCCACTTCCCATCAGCAGCGCATTGCGCAACCTAAAGGGGAAGCACCCGGTCTGGTCTTGGGGACGGTGCCCCTTCCGGAGTTTTCCAGCCTGTCTGCGTGAATGTGGCTTCTTTCCTTCAACACAGTGGGTGACAGCAGTTCGAGGTAATGGCCTCGTCCCTAACACTGCCCTTGTCGCTTGACCACTACGCCGTTCATCGGACGCTGTCTTCAAAATTGTAAATGTTCAGAGTTCCCCTGCTGCCCAGCGGGTTAAGGGCTCCATGTCCTCTCTGCAAGGATGCGGGTTTGATCCCTGGCCTCGCTCAGTGGGTTAAGCATCTGGTGCGGCCACAGGCTGAGGTGTAGGTCGCAGGTGAGGCTAGGATCTGGCGTTGCTGTGGCTGTGGTGTAGGCCTCAGCTGTAGCTCTGATTCAACCCATAGCCTGGGAACTTCCATATGTGATGGGTGCGGCCTCCCAAAAAAACAAAACAAAAAAGAGTGTAAATGCCTCTGGGGAGATATTCCAGGCAAGCCTTGCAGAAGGATCTATAACGCCCCAGTTTCTCTTAGAGAGCCTCGTAATGCACATGCTGCCGGCTGAGTCTGCGTCCCATGACTTAACACTCTGGCCACCCCTGACGGGACCTGTCCTCCAGGCTGGCTGGTGGCCAGTAAGGTGGCCTGGCAAAAGAACTCTGCTTTAAGGCACATGCTAGGTTGACTAATGTCCCTCCCTTAGAGACGTCCTAGTCCCCAGAACGTGCAAATAGGTTACCTTACATGGCAAAGCGACTTTGTTGATGTGATTAAGAATCTTGAGATGGGACATTAGCCTGGATCATCCAGGTGGGCCCTAAATGCCATTCACAAGTGCTCCAAGAGGTAGACAGAGGGGGGTTGACACAGAAGAGAAGGCAGTGACGACAGAAGCAAGATGACTTTGAAGATGGAGGAAGGGACCGCCAGCCAAGGAACTGAGAGATGCAGCTCTAGATGATGGACGCATCCAGGAAAGAGATGCACCCCGGTAGCCCCAGGGCAGAGCACAGCCCAGTGAAACTGGCTGGGGATTTCTGGCCTCTGGAACTGCCAGAACCTATATTGCATTGTTTTAAACTCCCAAGTTAGCGGTAACTTGTTACAGCAGCAAGTGGAAACTAATACCCCACGCTCAACGATTTCTCTGCAAGGAGCCCCTCCTCCCGGACGGCGATCAGAGACTGAACTGCTTCTCAGCCAGTGTCCACAGAGGAGATGGTGGCTCTGGGTGGCAGGTTGCGTGGAAGAATTTCCCAACCCTTCCCAGCTTCAAGACTGTTGTGTGAGCCAGCTCTGGAGGCCGAAACAAAGTACCGTACACCAGGGTGGGGCTTAAACAGCAGAAGGTTGTTGTCTTATAATTCTGGAGGCTGCAAGTCTAAGATCAAGGTGCTGGCAGGATGGTTCCTCCTGGGGCCTCTCTCCTTGGCTCGCAGATGGTTATCTCCCCCCACCCCCACGTCCCACCCCCCGTGTCCTCGCATGGTTGTTCCTCTGTGTGCCTCTGTGTCCCCCTTTTAGACACCGGTCCTGTTGACTTACTTGCATCTCGGTTATCTCTGTGAAGCTCTCATCTCCAAATGCAGTCCCATGCTGAGTTACCAAGGGTTCGAACTTCAGCCTCTGAAGTTGAGGTAGACGTGGTTCAGCCCATGGCAAGAGAAGGCAAGGATGACAGCAGCAAGATGCCACGCCACTGACTGTGAAGATGGAGGAAGGGACCGCCTGGAATGACACTGCTGCTATACCCACATAGGGATGTTTTCAGACACGCCCCGGCTTAGACTTTGGGACCACAGTTAAGGATCCGGCGTTGCCGTGAGCTGTGGTGTAGGTTGCAGATGCAGCTCGGATCCCGCATTGCTGTGGCTGTGGCTCAGGCCGGCAGCTACAGCTCCTGTTAGACCCCTAGCCTGGGAACCTCCATATGCCGCGGGTGCGGCTCTACATAAAGGCAAAAAGACAAAAAAAAAAAAAAAAGAATTTGGGACCACATATAAAAGGGAGAAAGTCCAAAAGCGGAAGTCCACGGTGCCAGGAAGTCTTGGCAGCCTGAAGTCTCGCACTCAGGCCCTTCTCGCTGGGAGGACCTAGCGGGGTGTGTTCCGGCTGCTGGAAGCTCCAAGCAGCCCGCAGCCCAGGCTGCTCTGCCGGCCCGTGTTTGTGGCCCCGGCCCACTCCGGGACTTCTTCTGATGCTCACAAACTGCACTTGGCTGTCCACGAGGCACCCGGCCTCTGCCAGAAAGCCAGTCAAACCAGTCGGAAAACCCACCCCACAGATCGAAATAGAAACTCATTTGTTTTCCAGAGTGTGACAAAAGGAGGGGGTATTTAATTTTGGAAGGAGCTGAGCCAGCTTTCTTATCGGTCTTTTTTTTTTTTTTTTTTTTTGGCCGTGCCTGCAGCATGCAAAAGTTCCAGGGGGCCAGGGATTGAACCCAAGCTGCTGCAGTGACAGCACCAGGTCCTTGACCCACTGCACCACAGGGGAACTCCAGGTTTGTTTTTTTTTTTCTGGCACAAAATCCTCCCTAGTAAGCTCCCAGAACGGCCTTCTTCTTACGCACCCACCCGCATTGTGGAGGGGCTGTGGTTAGTGGCACCTGCTCCATCTGTGCCAACCAAAAATGTCTCCAAATATGGCCAGGGTCTCCAACCAGAAGGACGGGTCTGAATAAACCGCAGAGAAAAACAGAAAGGGCGGAGAGCGCGGCCTGCAGCCTGGCTTTGCCCTCTTTGCTGAGACTACGATAAGCTGTCCGCAGCGTGTGGATAACGGCTTGGAATGTTGAAGGTGGGGGGAGGGACCAGCAGAGAAGGTAGGTGGCCCCCTCGGCCGTGGGTAAGGGGGACAGGAGGCCAGCCTCTTTGGCTGTTGAATCAGATGTCTCCTCCGCTGGCCCCCTGGGTGGCTCAGGGCTGCAGGTGACAACAGAGGGACCTCAGAGAACATGGGGCGTCTTCACCCTCCTCCCTCTTGTAACCGAGCAGGACCCTGCGAGGCCTTCCCAGAGTGGACCGCCACTCATGTCCTCCACCTGCCTTTTCGTGAAAACTTCAAAGAACCAGTTTAATCAGACAAGTGAAACAAGAAGACAGCAATAATAATTAAACCTTTCAACAAAGTCAAAGACCTTCGATTCTTCTTCAAGGACTAGAGATAATATCCTGAGCCGTGTCCTTGGAGCTGTCTGGCAGGTGCTGCAGCCCCCAGCAGGTGGAAGAAGTCAACTATATGCTGCCCACAAGCACGGAGACCCCAGACGGGCTGGAGCTGGAAGGTGGATGATGCTGACTCCCAGTGACCTCACCACCAGCCAATCAGGAAGGTGTCCACGAGCTGACCACGCCCTGCTCCTCAAACACTGCCAGCCTCCTGGCTTCCCCTCTAAGGGGGCGGGGCACCGTCCTTGAGGCGCTGGCCCGCTGGGTCCCCTCTTTGCCTGGCAATGAAAGCTAGTTTTTCTGTTTCTTCCAACTCTGTCTCCGCGTTTCTGTTTGGCATCGGTGTACAGAGGCAGCTGAGATTTCGGCAACCCTCTTCTAGGACACTGCCCACATCTGTAAACTCAGCCCCCTGCATGAGCTCCCTCAGCTCCATCGCACACTTCTGGCCTCAGGGCCTTTGCACTTGATGCTTCACTCCCACACAAAGCTTTCCTCCTGTGTTTTTGCTTTCCTGGTGTCTTGTCATCTCTGAGGTCCCAGCTTGGCTGTAGCTTGACCACCCATCTAAAAACCCCCAGCCCTCTTGAGCACATTGCTTTGTTTTCTCTTCTTCACAGTGCTGTCATTATCTGCAGAAGGCGATCTGGAGCCCCTTGCTCGAAGCTTCACTTGGGCTGCCCCTGCCGGCCTCCTGTATTCTGGTTCTTTACAGTCAATGGAGTTCCCAAAAGCTCGGGACAAGCTTCAGCTGGCTGTCCTCCATTCCAGAGCAAGGGATGGCCCCAGACTTCCCCCAATCCCATCCCTGGAGCATCCGAGGGGTATTTTCCCAGCATGCTCTGGGATCTGCGTTGGTTTTGTTTTTTTTCTGTGCAAGACTCCAAACACACCTGCCTTCCAGGACCATAAAGTGGGTACGTTGTAAGGAGGGGATCTCCTGTGGCTTATCCTAGGGTTTCCAGAAGAAATCTCAACCATCTTTCTGCCCAGACTTTAAAGGAAGGCAGGGAAGGGTGGGGGAAGGCTAACAGACTGGAGTTCGAGATACCCAAGCCTGAGTCATTTTCCTGCCCGACTAAGAAGAGTGTGTCGTCATGGCTGGTGCACTATGGCGCCCAGCTTGGATTCTGAAATGACAACAACCAGCCCCAGGCAAGCCCCTGCCCTTTTGCACTGGTTTTGCTCTGTATTATATGGCTGCTCCCCCAGTCCTGACCAGAAAGGGATCTTCCTAATTAGGTGTCCTGGAGACCAGTGGTAATTGAGTTTCTTTTCTGTCTTTCCCACCTCCAGTGCTCCTAGGGTCCATCAACAGCCATGGTCTAGAAGCGTGAAGGAGAGGAGGCAAAGCCAACCAGCAAAGTGTGTCAACATCACCCCAGTCACGTGGCTGGCTTTTCACTTGTAAAGCTTACCTGACTACTCAGTCTTTCCTTGATCCAGACTCTCTCTCACCATCTTTCCTCCTCCCAAGTCCATGAAGGCACACCGTAAAGAGAGAAAGGCAGCGCTTGAAATACAGCCAATAAGATGCTCAGGAAAGTTCTAGCCAAAAAAAGATTATACTCTATTTAACAGGGACTATTGGGGGAATATTATGTGGGGTTACTCCCCCAGCTGTATGTGTCTTTTAAGGTGTAATTCTGAAATGTGTGTTGGGCCTTAAAAAGAAAGCATGAAAATACATAGGCTCGGGGTGTTTATGGTCTGTGCGGTCAGGCCAGAGACTCTTTGAAAAGTGAAGTTTTCCGAAGACCTTTATTCTAGTGGCAGGAATAAAAGATCTCTCTTTTTTCTTTAAACCTCAAACAACAGAATAGTTCTTCTGAGGTTTGTGGTTAGCCCCGTTCCTTATCCTTAATGGGCACACGAGAAGCCTGTTATTAGGAACAACCTGGCTTTATGGGAGCTTATCAAAAATGAGCTCACACACAAAGCGCTTCAGCACTTGGGCTGGTCTCACGGTTGACAACGAAGCACAGAGCGAGCGGCCTGGAGATTAGTGTTAATTTTATGGCCAAGTTGGAGGGCTGTAGGTCTTTGAACACTCCTTAGCTGACCGTTTATGACACAGGAACAAAGGGTATCGGTCTTAACTTGTGTAATAACTACAGCGACTTGGGAACTAATCTCGGGAGCCATCCAGTTTTTACAGTTGAGACTTTTTTTCCCCAGGGAGGCTGGCTGCACCTGTCCCCTGCCAAGACGGTCCACTGCCTAGTGGAAGAAAACCACCTCCCTCAGCTGGAGCCATGCCCGTGCTGGATGAAGGAGGGCTTAGGCCGGCCATGCCTTCGCTTAAAGAACCAGGGACAGGGCTATTTCTGGAGCGGACGAGTTGGTAAGATCAGAAGCAAGTAGGGGGAAGCTTCGGGCATGGGTGTTGCTCAAGGTCTCCTCCAGGGAAAAGGGAACTTTGTGTGTGGGGGGGGGGCGGCAGGAAGGGGAAAACCCATATAACCAAAATTTTCCATTCTAACCATCTTTCAGCGGACAGTTCAAGAGCATTAAATATGTTTGCATTATTATACAACCAGGATGACGTGCATTTCTGGCACTTTTTCATCTTCCCCAACTCAGCCCGGGGACCCACCATTCTTTCTTTTTCTTAAGTTATTTTATTTTTTAATTATTATTATTATTTTTTTTTGTCTTTTTAGGGCCACACCCGCAGCATATGGAGGTTACCAGCCTAGGGGCTGAATTGGAGCTGTTCTTCCTGGCCTGCACCACAGCCACAGCAACGCAGGATGCTTAACCCACTGAGTAAGGCCAGGGATCGAACTTGGGTCTTCAGGGATGCTAGTCAGATTCATTTCCTCTGAGCCATGAAAGGAACTCCTATTTTATTTTTTTAATTGTTTTTTTTTCCTTTTCTTTTTAGAACTACACCTGGGGCATATGAAAGTTTCTGGGCTAGGGGTTGAATCAGAGCTGCAGTTGAGGCCTACGCCACAGCCACAGCAGCACCGGATCCAAGCCACATCTGTGATCTACACTGCAGCTCATGGCAACACTGGATCCTTAACTCACTGAGTGAAACCAGGTATTGAACCCACATTCTCAAGGACAATGTATCAGGTTCTTAACCTGCTGAACCACAATGGGAACTTCCCACTATTCTACTTTCTGTCTTAATGAATTTGACTAGTAATTCAGAGCAATGAAATTATATACTATTTGTCTTTTTTTTTTGTCTTTCATCATTTTAGGACCACACCCGAGGCATGTGGAGGTTCCCAGGCTAGGGGTCGAATTGCAGCTATAGCTGCCGGCCTACGCCACAGCCACAGCAACGTCAGATCCAAGACACATCTGTGACCTACACTGCGGCTCATGGCAATGCCGCTCCCTTAACCCACTGAGCAAGGCCAGGGATTGAACCCTCATCCTCGTGGATACTAGTTGGGTTCGTTAACCGCTGAGCCACGGCAGGAACTCCACTATTTGTCTTTTTTGTGGCTGGTTTATTTCATTTTCATAATGCCCTGAAGTTCATTCACATTGTGTCAGAATTTCACCCCTTTTTATGGCTGGGTAGATAATCCCGCACTGAGTCTATCTACTACGTTTTGCTTCTTTATTCATTCATCTGTCAATGGACATCTGCTGAAAAAAGAACTTTTCATATTATTAGTTTGTGCACGGGCATGACTTATTCTAAGGAGTATTATGCAACTTACTGAAATATTTGCCTAATCTCTTTAATCCGATGGAAAAAAATAGATCGTGCAAGACAAAAGTAAGTAGGCAAATAGCATGTATTTAAGTAACACCAAATCTGTAAACAGGAGTGTTATTCCCCCCCCTTTTTTTTGGTTGTTCTGGAAGAATGTTCAGGGTACAGAGTCTACATTTCAAAAATAGAACTTATGAGTCTAATCATATTAACTCAACAGGGAGCATAGATGCCAAAGCAGCTCTCTGTGAGTCATTCCTTGGATTCTAAAAGGAATTAGTTTCAGACAGGAGTTTTCTCTTCTTTGAGGTTTGTTTTAAGAAGTTCCAAGAGCAAACAGCAAAATAACAAAACGCCTGGAGCCGCAGATCTCAAAGCAGCTCTTCCAAATAGCGGCCCCGATGCAAGGAACCAGGGGCTGGCTCTGGCCGCAGGGGACTCCGTTCCTTGGGTGGTTCAGGCTTGTCAACCCTCTCCCCTGTCCTGTGGCTCATGCGAAATCTCTCTCTGATTTAGGAAAGCACGATGCGGAGGGTGCGGGGGTGGGAGTGAGTGGAGGAGGGGAGTATGAGAAAAGACACGAAGGGGTCTGGCGGTTTTGAAAAGCCATCATCGGTTTTGAAAGTAAGTCCCATTCAGTAGCACCAAGTTGATTTACTGATGTCTCTGGTTCTAGTTATCAGCCAAAGTCAAGAGCAAGCTTAAACTGAGGGCTTCAGTGTGTTGGTGCAGAATTACATCACGGAGCCACCGAGGGAGCCACTGCTAGCTGCGGGCTCCCCGGTCTGGGAGGCGCCCGCCCCTTTCCCTTCCCCGCCAGGACCACGGGCGCCATCTTGGATTTCTGTCCTGTGTTGAAGCCATCGCTGAATTGTCTTAACGGCTCGTTCTTACCCAACCCTCTGCCGGGGGTACAAAACTCCTTTGCTGGGAATAAACAAGCCCATGTCTACACCACCACAAACACCGTAGCAAGTCAGGATGGATGCCCTTTGGGTTGTCCAGAAGCTGCCAACAACAGGGCAAGTGTGCTTTGGTGACCTCCGTCTTCTAGATCTGTGTAGGCCAAGGGTGCTCTTAACATTAGTTTCTTCTTTTTTCCACCATCAAGTAAGCTTCATGATCAAATAAATTAGAAAAATATTGGGCTAACCCATGAGAAATATGCATACGTGTGGTAGGAGTTACCAGAAATTTAATGTGCATTTGGAGTCGCCAAGGGACTGCTAAGAGGTGACACATTTTCCAAATGTATTTGATTATTAAACCCCTGTTATCCTGGAATAGTATCCTCAGAATGCACTTAAGAAAACCCCAACTGAAAAGAATCTGGAAAAAAAACCTCTGAGTATACATGTTTAACTGAACCACTTTGTTGTACAGCAGAAATTATCACAACACTGGAAATCGACCCTACTTCAAAAAACTTGAAAAAAATCAAAGAAAAAGAAAACCCCAATTCAGATATCAGTTAAGTTCAGTAATTTAATACCCCGTCTAACCCACAGTAGGTAATCAGCAGAATATCAGTAATGCTTCGGGGACCACACGTTCAAGGCCTCGGTAAGCCTAGATCTCTTTCCCAACCCATCCCTAGGGTGCCCCCATTTTGGAATTAGGTTTAGTCTAGATTTTTTGGTACAGGGAAAACAAAGGAGGGGGGATGGGAGAAAATGGTGGACTTTTCAATGGAAAAGTTTGAGAACTCTTCTTGTGCGCAAAAAGCAGAAGGAAAGCAGTGAGGATATCCTGGGAGGAGGGAGCGGGGCTCGGGCAGCAGAGAGGGTCTCAAAGAACTGAAATGCGAGACCCTAAGAGAAGAATGGAGAAGGAGGGCAGGAAGAGGTGGTACTGTGTGTGGCAATGGCCCTTCCAGAAGCCCTTTCTTTGGCCCTTCCAGAAGCATCCTTTGCTTTTGCTTTATTTTTTGCCTGCTGGGTTGTTTGATTTTTGAATCAGACACCGTACTAAGCCTGGCTCTAGGGTACCAGCAAATCAACCCGACTTACCGCGAGTTTCACTGAAATCAATGCTATTTGCTATTATTCTTATCATCACCCACCCATAGGTAGGTCTTCTTGCTTGCTCTTCCCAGGAGAGGATACTGGGATTAGAACAGTTGACACAAGTACTGGCTACCTTGATTGAGTCAAATGCCAAAGACCCAGAGTCTCTAATCTATAGTGACGAACTGGCCAAGGAAAGCCAAAGCCAGATAATCCAAGAGATTCCCTCTTCTAGGGTCTCAGACAGCGAGGTGGGTATTAGCTTCTAGCAAGTCAGCACCACAGGTCTGCTCCAGGCTCAGCCCAGGTATCTCGAGGCAGGAACACCTCCAGGGCGGTCAGAGCAGACCCCGACCTGCGTTGCTGCTCCTCCCTCCGCCCCCTGCAAAGAAAAAGAATGTGCAGACGGGTGCTTCAGCCGCGGTTAGATTCCAACAGTAAGTCTGCACCCAGGGGTTCCTTTGTGAAATCGAACAAGTGCATTTTGTTTCTTGCTTATAATTTCCGCCTAAAGCATCTCTGCAGGTGACCCCGAGGCCTGCTTTGAAATCAATCTCCAAAGCACAAAAGGATTCTTTCTGCACCTTTTTTTCTTCAAGGGACTTACAAATCAAGATCTGGTAAGCGCAGTTGATGATTAAGCATAATGAGCTGGCTATGGGGAGGGCTTTGATTTGCTGTGACAAAGGCTCTTTGAGCTCGGCTGAAAACCAGAATCTGGCTTTTTGTTTGTTTGTTTGTTTGTTCGCCTGTCTCGGCCTTTTCAGTCGGAGACCTTGATTAAAGCCTTCAAAGGACGGAGGTTTGCTGGAAGGTTCTGTAGGTCGAGGCATCTGTCCTTGGTGCAGATAGCTGAGGGGTCTACGTGAATGGTCATCCAGCCACCTCGGAGGGCAGCCGGTGGTGGCCTCAGTCAAGGATGTCGGGGGAAATGATTTCTGTAGGAGGTATCTTTCCATATTGTAATTTATTTCAAAACTTAGAATAGGTTAATAAAAAAAAAACAGAAGGGGTGCAGGAGGACGCGGAACATCAGAGAAGTGACATCACGATGCTTTCATCCTGGAACAACCAGTTTTGGGTTGACTTTCTAACAAAGATGGTATCAGCTAGATTTCCCTTTCATTATTTATCCTCGTGTTTGTTTCTGTCACGACATTCTCCGGTGCTGACATGGGAGCGTTCTGAGCGGGGTGGGGGGCAGAGGGTCTTTAAACAAATCCTACCTTTGTTTTGTAAGTGAGACCCGGCATGGCAGGGGAAAAAGAAACCAACCAGCTTAGAAAGGATTATAAGGAAAATAAGAGCTTCCCGCCCTCCTTCTGCACTGCGGTCTAGCTCCACGGAAATAACCGTTTTAAATGGAATTTTAAACTATTTCTGTTCCTAGTCCTCGTGGTAATCACTGCCAGGTTGCTAAGTAAAATATATATACCAGTGGGAAAAAAAGACCCATTTTTGCCAATACCTGTAGACTTGTTGTCATGGGAGATGAAAATGTCCTTTTCCGCCACCAGTATAATTATTACCCAACGTGGGTTTCTCAACTGGTCGACTTTGTAAGTTAAAATGATGGTATCGTGGCCTCTTCAAGGGCCTCTTAGGCCTTCTGTTTGCAAGGTTAAGGTATGAGTGTCCTGACTTAACTCTCCCTTCCCCCTCCTCCCCTCCCCCTCCTCCCCTCCCCCTTCCCGCCTCTCCCCACCCACCCCTCCCCCATCCTAGGTAGCCGCTGGCTTTGGAACCCATGTCCGCTCTCACTTACTCCCTTTTTAGAAGCCAGACCTCCCAAAGAAGTGAATTGCACAGTGCTACTTCTCTTTAGAGTTTCCTGGCTTAGGGCATTTGGAAAGGCCTAGAATATACCATGTCAGCAGATGGCTGTGATGCAAGCGGTCTGAAAAATGCACTCTTAAATCCTAGAGAACAGGTGACATGAAACAGCAGTTTCCAGCTGGACAAGGACGGTACTAACCCAAGAAGGTGACAGGGCGATCATTCTGCAGCCGAACCGATGGAAACGCAGAATCTGTTCAGTTCAAAGACACTGTTAAGGGCTCCACGGCCTTCCTTTCCCCAAATACATACTGAGCTAGTTCTGACTGCGTAGAAGGCATTTCCCCTTTTTTTTTTTTATCGTGTGCTTTCTCCCTCCCGCCCTCCCCAGACTTTTCAGATGTTTTTACATATTTCTGATTCCAGGAGTATTTATTCAGTGCACTGTTTCAAGATAAAGTTCTCCAGAAATGGGTGCAACGGGCCATGGCCTGTGCTGGGTGGGAGGCGGCTCGCCAGCACCCCTGGTGTTGAAGCAGAAGGCGGGAAGACCTTTTACTTCTTTCAGATCCGCTTGTGGACAGACGGGCGGGGAAAGGTCGGGCAGCTTGGCTACAACATAAGCTCATCCTCCTTCACCCCTTTCTTTCCCTTCCTTCCTCCCTTTTTTCTTTGATCAATCCTGCCTCTGACCCAAAGACCCAGAAAATAAGAAGCAACTGTTAACAGCCCTGCAGGCATCCTTTTGAGTAGCTGCAGTAAATGAAATAACCGAGTCATCGTGTATTTCCTTGTTTGGATGGACGCGTATTTTCCCTGGGCTTACTTGCTGTCCCTTTCGCGGGCTTCTTCAGAGAGGTGCCTGTCGGCGTTCTTGGCCCATTTCGAAGTTGGGCTGTTTCCTTACTTGTTGAGGTTTTGAGTTTCGCTAACCGTCCTTTATCAGATGTGTCTTTTGCAAACAGCTTCTCCCGGTCCACGTTTGGCTTCTCTTGCTTTTGATGCCGCCTTTCACAGAACAGCTGTTTTTTTTTTTTTTTGTCTTTTTGCCTTTTTTACGTAGAGCCGCACCCACGGCATATGGAGGTTCCCAGGCTAGGGGTCTAACAGGAGCTGTAGCCACCTGCCTACACCACAGCCACAGCAACGCAGGATCCGAGCCGCGTCTGCAACCTACACCACAGCTCACGGCAACGCCGGATCCTTAACCTACTGAGCGAGGCCAGGGATCGAACCCACAACCTCATGGTTCTTAGTTGGATTCGTTAACCACTGAGCCACGAAGGGAACTCCAGAACAGCTGTTTTTAATCTTCCTGAAATCCAGCTGATCAGTGCTGCTTCTCCTGGGTTCTTCTCCTTTGTCCCCGTACCCAAAAAGTCATTGCCACCAGATCCACGGTCACCTGGGTTTTCTCTTATTTTTTTCCTCTAGGGGTTTTATAGTTTTGTGTCTTTCATTTAGGTCTGTGGTCTAATTTGAGGTAATCTGGGGGAAGGCCATAAAGTCAGTGTCTAGATTCTTTTGTGGGCAGGTGGAGGTCCCGCTGTTCCCGCGCCATTTGTTGGAAAGGCTCTCTTGGTCCCATTGTGCTGCCTTTGCTCTTTTCGTCAACAGTCAGTTGACAGTACAACATGGGTCTGTCGCTGGGCTCTGCCTTCTGTTCCATTGACCTATTTGTTTCTTCTTTCTCCGCCACCACACTCTTCATTACCGTAGCTATAAGGTAAGTCTTGAAGTTGGGCTGGTGGAACTTCGTTCTCCTTCAGCACTGTGTTGCTTTACTCTGGATCTTTCTTTTATTTTTATTTTTGGTTTTTTCTTTTAGGGCCACATCCGCAGCATATGGAGGTTCCTAGGCTAGGAGTCTAACAGGAGCTGTAGCTGCTGGCCTTCATCACAGCCACAGCAACGCAGGATCCAAGCCAAGTCGCACCACAGCTCACGGCAACGCCAGATCCTTAACCCACTGAGCAAGGCCAGGGATCGAACCCCTGTCCTCCTGGATGCTAGTCGAATTCGTTACCGCTGAACCACAAAGGGAACTCCTTACTCTGGATATTTTGAGGTTTTCTTTTCTTTTTTTTTTGTAAGTTTTATCGAACTGTAGTTGATGTACAATGTTGTGATAATTTCTGCTGTACAACAAAGTGATTCAGTCAGACAGATATACACATCCATTCTTTTTCAGGTTCTTTTCCCAGCGAGAGCATCATAGGATATTGGGTCGAGCTCCCTGTGCTAAACAGCAGGTCCCCACTGGCCAGTTGTTGGGTATACCTCAGTGTGCGTATGTCAACCCCAGCCCCCGAGATGATCCCGCCCCCTACCTGTCCCCTCTGGTAACCAGAAGTTGGTTTTCAAAGTCTGTGAGTCTGTTTCCGTCCTGCAAATAACTTCACCTGTATCCCTTTTTTTAGATTCCAAATATAGGGGATATCATATAATGCTTGTTTTCCTCTGTCTAAATGGGTCTTTTGGCTCTCTGCATAAAATTTATCATCATTTGATTTTTTGAAGGTGCATAAAACTTACTAGGGAAAAAAAAAAAAACCCAGAGGCAAAGAAAAGTGCCCACTATAGCCAGAATTTTGCATGTGACCTCTCGCTGAATCTTCCTAACAGCCTACCAGGAGGTATTCTCATGTCGTTAGTTTAGAGGTGGAGGTGACGACCCTAGAGGATTCATTAGCCAGTAAACAGCAGAGGCAGAATTTGAACTCTCGATACTACAGCCAGGTGCCACTAAGAACACCCAACACAAACCTTCACACATAAGAACACATAAATCCATCTGGTCGGGCAGATAACATGTACAGGTTGCATCCATCTGCGTTCATTCAAGCTGGCATTTCAAATCACTTTGACCTGAACACAATGCACCTGTTAAACTGTGTCCTTGAAGGGACACCCTGCCTAGTACTGAAAATGCCCACAGCAGCATTTAGAAAATGGCATCAGTTACTAATCCCTGTTGAAGAAAAATGAAAATGGGTACGATTTCCAATGAAGGGCTCAGAATAACATTCTGGGTAATTCTCATTCTCTCTTCTGAAAGCTGTTCTTCAGGTTGTGCCCAGCTGCTTCTCTTGCAGTGTCTCTTTCTGGGTTCAGACTTCTTGATCTTCTCTTTATGCCTTTAAAAAAAATAGGTGGATTTTTCTGTGCTTCCCTTACTATGCTAAAATAATCATTGAGCCCTAGGACCAGCAGCTAGTCCAAGCTAGGAACAAAGAAGCCAGTCTCATTTGTGTTGCCCTTGGCTTTGAATTGGAGGGTTCCTCTTTTAAATTTCTTTTTAGAGGTGTGGATGGAAAGCGCTGGGGTCCCAGGAAGTTGCTTCCACCAAGCAAATGCTCTTTTAAAACAAATTTTGTTTGGTCTTACCTGATGCATGCAAAAGTTCCTGAGCCAGGGATCAAATCTGCTTCACAGCAGTAACCAGAGCCTTAGCAATGACAATGCCGATCCTTAACCCACTGAGCCACCAGGGAACTCCTTTAATATTTTTTTAATTTTATTTTTTTTTTTGCCTTTTTTTGTCATTTTATGGCCGTGGGTTTATGGCCGCACCCACGGCATGTGGAGGTTCCCAGGCTAGGGGTCTAATCGGAGCTGTGGCCACTGGCCTGCGCCGCAGCCACAGCAACGCAGGATCCGAGCCGCGTCTGCAACCTACACCACAGCTCACGGCAACGCCGGATCGTTAACCCTACTGAGCAAGGGCAGGGATCGAACCCGCAACCTCATGGTTCCTTGTCGGATTCGTTAACCACTGCACCACGACGGGAACTCCTAATTTTATTTTTTTTAATTGAAGTGTAGCTGATTTACAATGTTGTATTAGTTTCAGGGATACCTCAAAATGATTTTGTTATATATA
>PVHT020000170.1:7882603-7910315 GCA_004024745.2 Catagonus wagneri | reverse complement strand
TGTGCATATGCATCCGTGTGTGGGGTGTGTGCACCTGTGTGTGTGTGTGTATGTGTCAGACTGTGATGTGTGTGTGCCCGTGTGCATATGCATCCGTGTGTGGGGTGTGTGCACCTGTACTCTGGTACGTCCGTACGTGGGGTGCGGAGCGTGCAGCCGTGCGTGTGCAGTGAAGCAGGTGTGTGCGCGGTGCGCGCCCTCCAGGCACCAGCGTGTCGCGGGGGCGGCGGGGGCGGCGGGGGCGGCGGCATGCTGGCAGGAAAGGCGGCCGCGCTGTAGGTGCTCAGCTCGCGCAGCCTTGAACTTTTGTTCCGGGAACGCCGCCCCCTCGGGGCCGCTGCCAGCGCTGCCGCCCACGCCGCTCGGTCAGGCCAACAGGAAAGGAATTAGCTTCCAGTTGACAGGGAGTTCTAATTTCCTTTCTTTTTTTAAACGATCCGAAATGCCGCTGCTCTCGTCTTCGTCCTGACTTCTGCCAACTTTTATCCGCATCCCCCCTCCCGCCCCAAGAAAGGGTCACAGGGCTGTGAGCGCCGCCCCGTACTCCTCGGGCCACCCCGTGCGTGCGCGCGGGGGTGGCTGCTGTCACTCCCTGCAGATGCTGCAGGGGCCGCGCCCGGAGTTGCTCCCTTGAAGCCTTGGCCCCAGGAGGCTGGACTGCTCGGTCGCGGATGGCGGAGGGCGGCGCGCTGAGCCTTTCGCAGGAACTCCGAGCTGCAGCTGCGGAGCCGCGCTGGTGCCTCCACCCCCCACTTCTGTTTGGTCAGGGGAGCCCCGCGCTCCGCGCTCCGAAGGTGCTGTCTTTGTTAAGATGCCCCATCCCCGCCCAGCGCCCGGTCCCTGCACCCGCCCCCACTCCGGAAAGCCTGGCCGGTGGGTCCAGAGGCCGGGGTTGGCCCTGACACCCTCCCTGCGCACCTCCTTTCTTTCTTTCTTTTAAATGTTATACTCCATTTATATTTAGTATAAAATATTGGCTATTTTCCTTGTATTGTACAACGTATCCTTGTATCTTGTTTTTTATTGCTACTCAATGAATTTTATTAGATTTATAGTTGTACAACAATCATCAGAACCAAAAAATTTTTTTTTATCTTTTTGTCTTTTTTTTTTTTCAGGGCCACGCCCACAGCATATGGAGGTTCCCAGGATAGGGGTCTAATTGGAGCTATAGCTGCTGGCCGATGCCACAGCCACAGCAACACAGGATCCAAGCCATGTCTGCGACCTACACCAGAGCTCACGGCAACGCCGGATCCTTAACCCACTGAGCAAGGCCAGGGATCGAACCCGCAACCTCATGGTTCCTAGTCGTATTCATTAACCACTGAGCCATGACAGGAACTCCAGAACCAAGTTTTATAGCATTTCCATCCCAGACCTCCAGGTAATCCTCTCACCCCCCAACTTGTCTCCTTTGGAAACCATAAGTTTTTCAAAGTCTGTGAAAAAAGGCAGTATCTGTTCTGCAAAGAAGTTCATTGCGTCCTCTTTCTAGATTCCACATGTAAGTGTTAGCATTTGATATTGGTGTCTCATTGTCTGACTGACTTCATTTAGCATGATAATTTCTAGGTCCATCCGTGTTGCTGCAAATGCAATTATTTCTTTCCTTTTAATGGCTGAGTAATATTCCACTGTGTATATGTACCACATCTTCTTTATCCACTCCTCTGTTGATGGACATTTAGGTTGTTTCTGTGTCTTGGCTATTGTATATGGTGCTGCAATGAACACTGGAGTACATGCGTCTTTTTGAGTCATGGTTTTCTCTGGATAGATGCCCAGGAGTGGGATTGCTGGATCAAATGTTAACTCCATTTTTAGTTTTCTAAGGCATCTCCATACTGTTATGCATAGTGGTTCACCAATTTGCATTCCCACCAGCAGTGTAACAGGGTTCCCTTTTCTCCACACCCTCTCCAGCACTTACTGTTTGTAGACTTTTTGATGATGGCCATTCTGGCCGGCGTAAGGTGGAACCTCATAGTGTGCGCCTCCTTTCTGCCTCAGCGGCCACAAGTGCAAAGGGTGCCTGGGGCTTCCTTCCCGAAAATCCAGATATAATCTCCAAACCATAAAATTCACCATTTAAACCACTTGGAAGTGTACAATTCAGTAGTTTTGAGTATAATCACGAAGTCCTGCAGTCATCAACACTAATTTTTACAACATTTTCATGACGCCACCCACTCCCAAAACCAAAAAATCCTGTACCATTAGCTGTCTCTCTCCTCTCCCCCTCCACCCGTGGGCCCTGGCAACCACCCACTTCTCTCTCTGTGGCTTTGGCTATTGTGGACGTTTCGCATCAGTGGAATCACACAATACTTGTGATTGACTTCTTTCACACACCAGATATTATCAGGGGTCACCCACGCTGCAGTGTGCCAGTGCCTCATTTCTTTCCGGGGTGCTCAATAACCTGACAAGGAAAGGCCAGAGCACGTGGAATTTATTCATCAGCTGATGGGCAGCTGTGACTTTTAAGTGTTGTTGCTTTACTGAGCCACCAAGCCCCACCTCCCCAAGATTCTGTTGTCCACTCTTGGAATCTTCCAGTAGACATGGTCCCACATGCCCATCAAATTTTTCTTTTCTTTTCTTTTTTTGCTGCACAAATAACCCAAGGATACCTGGATTGGAAAACTTGAGTCACAACGCCTGGCTCTGTCACAGATCGGGGTCTTTGTGCTCCCCCAGCATCCCTCTGCCTCATCTGGCCTCAGTGTCTTCCTTCGTCAAATGAAGGAGTTGAACCACATGTCCTTAACATCTCTTCTGGCACTAACATCTTAAGATATTTTAGCAAAGCAATTACCATATTGCCTTTTTGAAAAAAGGTAGAGAGAAGCAAGCTGCTGGCTGTGATGATTAACTGCACCCATAATAGAAAATGCTTTTTAACTAATAACCTGGGTCAAGCCACAGAAGGCATATGTAACAGGTTTCCAAATGGCAGAAAGCTACTGTGAATGACAGGGACCAAAGGACAGGTCAAGTTAAAAAGACAATATATATCAGGAATAAATATTAAGTGTAGCATTTAGCTCCAAACCCCAAGAGAACAGCTACTGGCTGGGAGAAAAGAGACCAAACATTGCCCATTTTATGAAAGGGGTTTAGTTAACTTTAAATCTCATTACGAGACATCATGGGGTTAAGCCATCAAAAAGGCCAGTGTGATTTTAGGTCCGATTAATAGGAGTACAGTGGCTGAAACAAGGGAGGTGATACTGGTATGGCTGCCGCATTCTCAGAGGGAGGCTGCTAAGGAAAGTAAGCCTGGAGGAGGATGAATAGCATGGTGGAGGGTTCCAGAACCATGCTGTATTAAGAAGTCCAGGGTTTGGGTCTGCAGAGAGAAGCCAGGGAACACTTTGAAAACATGAAGGAACAGCCCAGGAGAAAGCCAGCTGACCTGGAGGGTGGCTGGAGCCATGAGGGTGGATCGCTACCCAGGGCAAGAAAGAATTTGGTGGCAGCAAAAATCACGGAAGTGTGGAGAGACAGACTGCCTGGTGAGGGGCACTGCGGCAGGGCACCCGCCGGTCAGAGGCAGTGGCTGGGGACCATGTCCTGACTCCGAGGATGCTTCTCACTTACGGGATATGATAGGTGGGTGGGGGAGTCCTCTGTCACCAGGAGCTGCCAGCTGGCTGCCTGGACTCTGAGTTTAGTCTATTTATGCAAATGCGTTGTCCTTTTCAGTCCCTGAAACTCCCAGAGGTAAATTACCTGCTGAGGCAATTGTGGATTAATCTGAGGCAATCAGCTATCTCTGAGTCCACCCAAGCCCACATTTGAATCAGATAGGGTGATTCATAGCCATCTGAAGTCAACTTTGAAAGCTGGGCTCTTCCCCGAAACACCGGCGGGGCGCCCTTGATGACAGATCAGGCACAGGGCTGGGCTCGGCCCGGGATTGGCCAGGCCGGTTCGCGAGGCTGCCTTTTGCACCCTGAGACCTTCGGGAGGAGGGAAGGAAGCCATGTGGCTGCTTCTGGTCCCAGGTCTGGAAACCCTATAATGTCACGCAGCTGGCCGTGTCTCCACCCAAGTTGCCTTGGGCGTCCTTCTGCAGACAAAGCCTGTCGCCCGTCGGGAGATGGCTTTGTCATATTGGAGCTGGCCTGTGGCGGTCGCAAGGTCTGTGGTCACAGCCCTGGTGGATCTGGCGTTCCTGAGGCCGGGGTCTGGCTCTCAGGCGCAAATGTTCCAAAGGGGCTGCCTTTCTTCTGACACATAAGTCCTTAAGTACCAGAGCCGCAGACGGCCAAGGCGAGGTGACACTCTTTATCCTTTGGGTACCACACTCCTCGCACCACCCTGGTTGCAGGTAACAGGCAAGACCCACGTGGGCTTGAGGGACATGCCTGGCTGCTTTTCCTAAGGAGGGAGGCTGGCTTTGGGGCAGCTGCGCATTTCAGGAAGCAGAGGACTCCCTGCTGTGGGTTCTGTAGAGCCCAGGGCTGCCTCTGCCCTTAGCTGGGGCTCAGCCACCAGGAGGCCAGAATCACACGTTCCTTCCTGCTTAGCAGACAAGGACCCCTTGAACTCGCGAAACAAAGCAACAGGCGCGAGAGGAATCACTAGGCAGACATGGAGAGAACCTAAACTGCTGGCGGCACAAAGATCAGGGAAGCCCGGCTCTCCTGGGAGCTACGTGGGATCCTTAAACGTAAGTCTGAGATGGAGATGCCTGTCCGGCGCGCGCCTGCGCAGTAAATGCCGTCGCAGTCCCGCCGGGGGCGTGGCCGGGGGCGTGGCCGGGGCGTGGCGGGGCGAGGGGGCGTGGTGCAGATTCAGCTCCATCACCCATGACCGAGACCTCAGTCCCGCCTGGAGCATCTTACTCAGAGTTGCAGTTCCCGCTAACTCCAGACACACGGTTCCCAGTTCCTGGCACCGAACTGGCTTTGGGACGCGTCCAGGAACATCCCAGCCCTCCGTGGGCCCGAGTCTTACCATCGAGCGGTGCTGGTCCGCAGGGAGCCTGCTCCTTGTTGGTTCCTGGGGACCCGTCCTGCTGCAGGTGGGCCTGGGAAGAGAGGTGCTCACTCTGAAATGTGAACCGCGTCGACGCAGGGCCAACCGCCGCCGCCCTGCACGGCACACGCTCTCATCTAAACAGACCTCAGCTGCAGGATCTGGGGGCGGGGAGTGAGTGGTGCTTCTGACAACCCTTCCTCAGAAGCCCTGCCACTGGGTCCTCCTCTCTCAGCTCGCCCAGAGACCGTGCCCGTGGAAGGGAGGGCAGCAGGCAGGTCCCAGGTCCCGGGGGGCTGGCTCGGAACCTCTGCCCCAGACACCCCACCTTCCCGCCTTCACCCCGTCCCAGGCCTTCCTCCCCCAGTTTCCGGGCTCTGTACCTGCTCCCCACCTTTCTAGCCTCTCCTTGCCTTTGCTTTCCTGCTGAGAAAGAGAAAATCCAGGGATCTGGACTCACACCCACATTGCCTCCCCTCCCAGGGGGTCCACGTGGTCTGTTGTCGATAGGGGGTTACCAGGTCCTGAGAGTTTCAGCGCTAAAACCAGGACAGACCCTGGCAAATCGGACAGTTGCACCACCCCGCCCCCATCAGTTCCTCTCTTAGGGTCTAGAACAGTGATTCTTATAGTTCTTTTGGTCCTGGGTCTCCTGAGGATCTAAAGACTGTGTGTTTCTCTTCCGTGTAACACATAGAGGCCCTTAGACCCCATACCTCATGGACACTTTCAAGGATACTGAGGTCCCCTTCACAATTCAAGGTGGAATTTGGGGACCCAGGGGCCTGTTCAGAGACCCAGGGTAAAGATGCAGCACAGGGGGAGGGGGTTGGGTGCTGTGGCTGATTGCCTGAGCTCTGGGGACAGACCCATCACGTGTCCTGGCCAGGCTCTGCCATGTGAGCTGCGAAACTGTATTCAAGTATCCTAACCTCCCAAGCCTCCCTCTTGCGTCTGTAAGGCTGGAATTAGACCTGCTTCGTGGGGGTGGAAAACACTGTTAATAATATGAAATCAGTGTGGAGTACAGTGTCTGGCACATGTGGATTCACACAGGCGCCAGTGTGTCCAGAACACATATATTGAGACTTAGAGGTTATCATAATAGTAAGAAAAATTGACAGAGAAAGAAAAGACAGTGTATGATAGCACTTGTATGTAGAATCTAAAAAATTATGCAGATGAGCTCGTTTACAAAACAGACATAGACTCCCAGACATAGAAAACAAACTTGTGGCTACCAAAGGGAAAAAATTGGGAGGGATAAATTAGGATTTGGCGATACACACTACTATATATAAAATCGATCGCCAACAAGGACCTACTGTATAGCACAGGGAACTGTGTTAATAGGTTATAGGTAATAACCTATAATGCAAGAGAATGTAAAATATATATATATATATATATATTTATATATTTATATATTTATATATTTATATATGTATATGTATAATTGACTCCCTTTACTGTACCCCTGAAACTAAGATAACATTGTAAATCAACTATATTTCCATAAAATTTTTTTTAAAAAGCATATATATTGAGCTGCTATGTGCCAAGGACTATCTGGGGTTAGAGCTACTGCAGGGGACAAGACAAAGTCCTTGCCTTTGAAAGCTGACATTTGGATAGGCTAAGGCTTAGTAAATAGTAGATGTTTTGATTCCTCTCATTATTATTAAAAGTTGGATTCAGAACTTAACCAAATATACCCACTTTTGTGTATACTCATGGCTGGGAAAACCTTCCTGTCCACCTTTATTAAACCATCGTAATGGCCTTTTTTTCCAATTTAATTTTCATTTTATATTGGAGTATAGTTAATTTACAATGTATATTAGTTGCAGGTGTGCAGCAAAATGATTCAGTTATACATATACATGTCTCCATTCTTTTTCAGATTTCTTTTCCCATATAGGTTAATGCTTAATGGCCTTCATGCTTTTGTATCATTTTTTTTTCTGTTATTTTAAAGAAGTCAGTTTAAGCCCTCAGTCACGTTTCTAACGAGGCACTTTCACTTTTTTCTTCCAGTAGGTTACTTTAGGCCTCCCGTGACTTCTTGCCAAACTGTGATTTGTATCAGCAAACAGTTCTCATTCGTCAAGAATTGACAAGGAGACCCACTGGGTCACTGAGGCACTAAATGAACGCTGTAGGCACCAGTCCGCCTACCCAGGCGATGTCAGTCTCGGGTCTTAATAATCTGATCATTTCCCGTATCCTGGAAAACGATCAGATTATTTCCTGCTTTTCCTGCTCAGCTGAAGGCGGTTGCCCAGAGAACAATTCCCACGGTTCTAATTTCGAGCCTGGCTCCATTCTCCCCAGGAATTCTGGGCGCTCCAGAAAGCCACTAAGGGAGGGGCCAGCCCTGCCAGGCGCTGGCCAATGTCCTCCCGCGTACGTGGGCAGGCGAGGCTGGCCTGAGGGCAGGATGGCAGCTGGAGAGGGCCCTGGCCCGAGGCCCCGGCCCGCCTGTGTTGACGTCGGGGCCTGGGGAGCAGAGCTGCTGACGTGTACTGACTGGGCCGGCTGTTTACTAGATTGTTTTTTAACAGATGCACTTCCAGTAAGACCTGAGGACACGCCACGACACCCTCATTTACAGCACTGAGCGTGTCACCCGGGCAGCGTGTGGGCCAAGAAAGGGAGAGTCCAGGAAAGGTGAGATTAGCTGGCAGTCAGGAAAGTCACCTGATGTGAGGTAAACCAGATGGCTGCGGTCAGTCAGCCGGCTGTGCCAGCGCTGCCCAGGACGCACTGTTGGGCTGAACTTGGGAAGGGTCCATTCAAGCAGAATTTCTTCTTGAGGAGGTGCAAGTTGTCAGGCACCTTGGACTGGCTGTAAGAACGGGCTTCCAGAGTGACACAGGCAGGTCATTTCTCCTCTCTGAGACTTGTTCCCCTATCTGGGTGCTAAGGCTGTTCAAGTCACCGATGCGCTAGTGGGCAGGAGCGCAGCCCGGGGGTGGCATGGGGGCTCCTGGGTTCCTGTTCTCTGTTTTTCTGGCCTTGGGACTGTGCGAAAGGCCTTACCTTGTGAAGATGCCATCTGGTCATGTGTTAAGCTGAGTCATTTGTGTGCCTGCCACCTCTCGGTGCTGCTTTGAGCGTTTGTGTGATAAAGCCACACAAAATGCTTAGCATAGGAGCAGGTGCCGCGAGCGCTCAGTACCCAGGAGCCCTTATCGACAGCAGCACCAGCAAAGAGTCGTGGAGGACTCTGTGTACAAGGAGCCCTGTGTGCTGGCCCAGGAGGTTCTGAGGTCCCGTCTTGCTGGTACATTCCATACCTGTAATCTAATTGAAAAAAAAAAAAGCCACTAGCTCTCTTTCTCCTTCATGTTGGAAGTTACCAAAACCTCCATTTCCATTTCACTAAGATTCCTCAAACACAGTCACTCTTTATTTAACACCAGCTCCCTAAGGCAAAAGTCAAGCTGTCCACTTGGGGTGAAAGATAACGATAATACGAAAAACAAAAACAGTAAATTCCTCTCTTCTTGGTACTATAGACTTGAAAAACATTTTATTAAAAAAAATGCTTGTTAATACCTGTGTTTTGAGGGGTTCTTTTGTTTGTTTTTTTGTCTTTTTAGGGCCACACCTGTGGCACATGGAAGTTCCCAGGCTAGGGGTCGAATCCGGGCTGCATCTGCTGGCCTACACCACAGCCACAGCAGCTCAGGATCTGGGCTGCATCTATGACCTCTGCTGCAGCTGGCCGCAATGCCGGATCCTTAACCCCTGAGTGAGGTCAGGGATCCAGCCCTCAGCCTCACGGATACTAGTTGGGTTCTTAACCTGCTGAGCTACCACAGGAACTCCTGTATCTGTGTTTTTTAATTGAATACTTTAAGTTATTTATTTTTGGCTGCGCCTGCAGCACACCGAAGTTCCAGGGTCAGGGATGGAGCCTGGCCCACAGCAGTGACAAAACGGGATCTTTAATCCGTTTTCACATGCTTTAAGTCATTTGGATACTCCCGACAGCCCTGTGAGTGTGAGAGGGACAAGTGTTCCCAGGAGTTGCTGGTGAGGAAACTGAGGCTCAGAGCCACTGCCCACGGTAACGTGGATAATGAGGGGCAGAGAGGGGACTAGAAAGAAAGCGTGTCCTCTGCCTCCAAACCTCGTGTCTTTCTAAAGCAAAACGGTACACCAGCTGGCTTTTCCCAACCTGGAAAAAAATGCAAAGGGGTTTATAATTTTCTTCCCGTCTGTGCATGCGGTTGTTCCGGAGGCTGTGGATGCCCAGTCCAGATGCACGATTTGGGGGTGTGCGTGTCAGCCCGGGCGGGGGACTGGCTCCAGGGCTGGGGCTGCCCTTTCCATGCGCCCTCCTCCAGGAAGCCCTCTGCAGCGGCCGCCTCGCGTGGAGGGGTCCTGCTTCAGGTGTCAGCATTTCATTCCCTTTGGGGCCAAGCTGGGTGAGCCCCCGAGGAGAGGAGAAATCCATGCGGAAGCCAAGCAAGGGTCCAGCCCAGTTCTGCAAGGAGACAGGGGGCTGTCAATCCCCGGAGGAGAGCTATGTGGTTACAGACGCATTTGTGGCGAGTGGACCTATAAAACCGCCCACACGTTTCTTTTAATTGGAAATGACCAAGCCAAGAAGGACGGGGCACAGACCACGTGACGGGGATGCGGTGCCACGAGGCCTTTGCGGAAGCTGCCCGCCACGCCCCCCTGCGCACGTTCGCCAGGACCTCCGAAGGACAAGTTTCATCAGGCGGCAGGGAGCCCTTCCCGGCCCCGCCGCCTCCCGCGCCTCCTCCTCTCACACGTAGCAGCTTATCTCGGCTCTTGCTTTGGCTTAGAAATCCTTTAATCTCCTGGGATCGTTTTAATGGATCAGCCTCTATTTTTACTCTTGGATGGCGAAGTGAGACTGGGCCTCCGACTCCGCTGGACTTGTGGAGGCCTGTCCCCGAGCACTGAATTCCTTGCAGCTTCCAGCAAGTTAAGACAGAGCGGAGAGCCTGAAATGAGAACACCGACAGGAGGGGGCCTGCTCTTAGCCTCCAGGTCTGGTGGTGCATAGTAGGCATTTGGCTACTGAAAACAAACATCGAAGGAGCCTCTTCATTCCGGTTTTCTTTCCCCGCTGCACAGCATGGGGGACCCAGGGCCATGCCAGGCCGTTCTCTGAATTGATGAGCCCAATACCTGTCATTTCCCCAAAGTGAAATATTTGTGGATGTGGCTAGATGCCATGGAACTTTCTAGGCTTCATGCTTTTCTTTCCTGTATGTGGACACTCTCTGAAGGGAGCTCTGGAGAATGTGGGTATTCTGTTGAGCCTATCCATCTTTTTTGCATTCTTTTTAAATTTTTAGTGTGTTTTGTTTTATTGTTTTATTGAAGTATAGTTGGTTTATAATGTTGTGCTGGTTTATAATGTGTTAGTTTCTATAACTGAATCACAGCAAATTGATTCAGTTATAGATAGACAGAATATAGGCTATAAAAGAATATACACACATGTGTGTGTATGTATATTCTTTTATCAGATTCTTTTCCGTTATAGTTTAACCCAGAATATTGAATATAGAGTTCCCTGTGCTATACATTAGGTCCTTGTTAGGCACCTGTTTTATACGTAGTAGTGTATATCTGTCAGTCCCAACCTCCTAATTTATCCCGCCACCCCAGTTTCCCCTTTGGTAACCCTAAGACCGTTTTCTACCTCTGTGAGTCTCGCTCTCTGGTGAATAAATTCCTTCGTATCTTTTTTTTTTTAGATTCCACGTATAAGTGATATCATATGATATATGCGTCTTTTTCGGTCTGTTTGCCTTCTTCTTGATGCTTATCAAAATTCAGTCTGGACCCTGGAGAAATGGGATCTGGGTTGTTTTGGCTGCCACAGTCCGGCAGCTGGGGGGTTACTGGAAACCAGCGGGGCTGTGTGTAGGGACACTGCTCTCTGTTAAGCTGTCAACACCCTCCCCAGACTGAAGCATGGAGGGTTCGACTGTTGGAAAGGGGGAGTGAAAGCCATGTGTCCTGAGTGGGGGCGGAAGACTCAGAGTCTGGGGCCCTGGGCATTTGGGGCGTTGGCCGGCCATAGCTGTGGTCAAACACAGAAGCCCACAGGGTCGCTGTCTGGCTCACGCAGTCCCCGGGGCCAGTGCTGAGGCTTGACTCACACACCTGCTGCGGCTCCCGCTTCTGAAGGCAAACACTCAGCCCGTAGCTGAGCGGGGGGACCTTTCATCCGCTCCTTGGTCACGGGTGACCACGCCTCTGTGAGTCGGGATTTTGCAGAGAACAAGAGCTAGGTATCTGTATCTCTCCATGTGTAAAGAGATTTTTTTAAGGGAATTCACTCACGCAGTTAGGAGGGCTGAAAAGTCCCAAGATCTGTGGTCTGCAGGCCGAAGACTCCGGAAGAACTGGTGTTTCAGTCTGAGCACGAAGCCTGGAAAAGGCCAGTGTCCTAGCTCACACAGTCAGGCTGGCGGGGCTCCCTCTAATTCCACGTTTTTACTCCATTTAGGGTTTCAGTGGTTTGCGCAAGCGTTACCCACAGCAGGAAGAGCAATCTGCTTTACTCAGTCAATTGATTTCTTTTCTTTTCTTTTCCTTTTTAGAGCCGCACCGGTGGCATATGGAAGTTCCCAGGCAAGGGGTGGAACTGGAGCCGTAGCTGCTGGCCTACACCACAGCCACGCAACAGCAGATCCGAGCTGGATCTGCGACCTATGCCACAGCCATGGCATCGCTTGATTTTTGACTCACTAAGTGAGGCCAGGGATCGAACCCGCATCCTCATGGATGCTATGTCAGCTTCTTAACTCAATGAGCCACAACAGGAACTCTAATCAACTGATTTAAATAATAATCACATCCGGAAACCCTCAGAATATCCAGGCACCCCAGAACTCCATCAAGTTGACACACAAAATTAACCATTGACTCATACCACAATTCCCATCCTCAGAGAGACTGGAGCTGTTTCAGGGTCCTGCCCAAGCCAAGGGTGGCCACTGTGTGGGCTCAGTGATGACCTCGGAGTGGCCATAGCATTAAAACTCTAAGCCACGGCCCTAGCCATTAGCAAGGGGGATTACGGTCTCTTTTCTGGAGACGTAGGTGGAATCAGTTAGTTGGTACCAAAAGGAGAAGCAGGAAGGCACCCGGAGAGAAGTGGAGACCAAACGACGGTAGAAGACCAATCTCTCCAGCTAATGGGAGCGCCGTGGTGAAGATCCAAGAATGCCTGGTGCCACTGGAGCAGTAAGACCCCTCAGAACCCAGAGCTGCCGTCCCACGTTCATTCCCTGCGGGGCCAGCAGCACCTTAGATTCCATCCCCCACTGGGTCCCTTAGCGCCAAATGCTTCCCTAAATAAACCACAAAAACCCAGGGTGAGCTGAGGGAGTCCTTCCCTCACCATCAAATGTGATGAATCCTTCCCTCGCCATCAAATGTGATGAATCCTTACCCACCACCCTCGACAATCTCATGCCAGTGACATGATTCTGTCGGACTTTTCCGACTGATGGGAGTCCGAGTTTAAGAAGAGACTCACGGGCTTTCTGCTCCGTTTCCTTCCTCTGATGGCTGGGTGAGAGCGACCTTAGGGTAAGAGAAGCCGAGGGGAGGAGACGGCAGGATGGGGCTGGAGACCGCGTCCTTGTGTAGACGCACCTGCTCACAGATTTCATGGGATAGAGACACGCGGGATCAGGGCTGCTTTCAGAGTTGTTTTCCCGTTTGCCCTCACAGGCATTCCGACCACTGAGCTCACTAATCTAGTCTTTGATGTTGAGCACAGCACTTATTAGTCTCCCCTGAGTGGTGGGTGGAAAAGATGACATAAATGCTTACGATGACAATATTATAGTCATTATTTATGTTAACTAGAGGCGCATAGGAATATATAAACCCTTATTCACTTGATAAATATATTTGAAGCACCTGCTCTGCGACAGGCAGGGTCCCTAAGTTCTTGGAAGACGTCAGAGAAGGAAACAAGGATTCCTGCCGTGGGGCACTCGTGTCGTCATGGGGGGCGCAGGCGACAAACAATAAATATAAGAGGTAATGATATGATAAAGAATAAGTGTAATACAGTAAGGTAATAAATGCAATAAAATGAGCAAATGCTACAGTATGTTGAAGGTTTGAGTGCACTGGAAAGAGGAAATCTAGAACAGAGGAGGAGGCGTAGAACTTGGTAGTGGCAAGGCAGATTGAAGTTTCAAATAAGAATGCAAGGTCGGGGAGTTCCCATCGTGGCTCAGCGGTAACACCCAGACCGGGATCCACGAGGATGTGGGTTCGATTCCTGGCCTCGCTCAGTAGGTTGAGATTCCGGCATTGCCATGAGCTGTGATGTAGGTCACAGACTTGGTTCGGATCCCGCATTGCTGTGGCGTAGGCTGGCGGCCGCAGCTCCGATTGGATCCCTGGCCTGGGAACTGCCATATGCTGAGGGTGTGGCCCTAAAAAGACAAAAAGACACACACACACACACACACACACACACAAAGAATGCAAGGTCAACATCAGCCTCCACTAAGTGCATGACCTTTAGGAAAAGGTTTGCACGTGGTGAAGGAGGGCATCTAGCTGGAACAGCCACTGTCAAGGTCTCAGGCAGGAGCAGCTTGTTTGTGAAAAGAATAACAAGGAGGCCAGGGCGGCTGGAAGCTGCAGGGGAGGAAATGGGACAAAGGGGAGACCATACTGGGTGCTGGGGAGAAAGAGAGCCGTCAAGGATGGGCTGAGCAAAAAGAAACCATAATAGGCTAATGGCGGTGGATTAGTTTAACCCCTGACGGAATCAGTGGTGGGGGAGGGGAGCTGTGCGTCCTACCCCCCCCCCCAGAAGGTCTTTGCAGGGGCTCCCCTCTTGAGACCATCACAGTCTTACGGAGGCACCAGTGCTGATGGGCAGTGCAGTGTCTTGCCTGGGCAGGAATGGCTGGAGGACCAGTGCTGTAAACAAGCGGAAATGAACTAATATCTCTTCTTGTCTGCTCTGTGCAAACTCCCTTCCAAAGTAACTCTTTATCTGTATCATTTATATCCTGCCAAAGCATCCTTTCCAAAAATACACTAGAGAACAGCAGGACAGCTTTTTTTAAGGCTCTTAAGGGGTGTATCTTAACAAAGCTATCAAGTGTTCCAGTAATGAAGGATTCCACTAGAGGTTTCCCTGTGTTGGCTTCAGAGCAAGGAACCAACGGAGATTTCACCACTTTCGGATGGAGCGGGCCTCTGAGGAGCGGTGACTACGAGATGGGCAAATATCTCAGTGCGGTTTTGATCTTCCGGATGCAGGATTCTGCTGTCATTTCAAAACTCACAGAGAACACTCCCTGGGGCTTCATCTGGCGTTTGTAATATTCTGTCTTGCACAGTAATTACATTTTTGGATTTAAAATTCCCCTCTTTGGAGCATTTGCCAGCGGCTGTTGAGGTTCACCACGGGTGGTGAGTTATAATTGCTCTGAGGCCCCCTGGCCTCATTGTGGCCTCATCATCCAGGGCTGGTTCCTGACCCCCTCGAGTGACCGAGTGGGCATTTGATTCTGAGGTTGTGCGCTAGGGTGATATGAACGCGTGTTATGAACTAAGTGTTTTGTGTCCCCCTCCCCCAATGGGATGGCGTGAGGACCTCTGGGGTTGATCAGGGTTAGAGGAGGTCCTGGGGGCGGGGTCCCCGGATTAGTGCCTTTAGAAGATGAGGGAGAGGCACCAGACTTTCTCTGTCCTCCACGTGAGCACACAGCACAGCCGCTGTCTCCAGCCCCCGTAACCCTCAGCAAGAGCAGAATCTGCCGGCACTTTGACCGTGTACTTCCAGCCTCCAGAACTGTGAGAGATAAATGTTAAATAAGCCACTCAATCCATACAGGCTGAGCTCGCTATGACAGCAAGTATGAGGCTTTTTGTTGTCCTTGCTGTGCAAACTCACAAAGGTTGACTATTTCTTTTTCTTGTTTTTTGTCTTTTTAGCATATGGAAGTTCCTGCAGCACATGGAAGTTCCCAGGCTAGGGGTCAAATTAGAGCTGCCCCTGCCGGCCTACACCAGAGCCACAGGCACAGCAACGCCAGATCTGAGCCACGTCTTCGACCTGCACCACAGTTCATGGCAATACCAAGTCCTTAACCCACTGAGCGAAGCCAGGGATCTAACCCGAGTCCTCACTCATGGATACCAGTCAGGTTTGTTACCACTGAGCCACAACGGGAACTCCCAACGTTGATTATTTCTGTGTTTACCTTTTCTGACCATTTTTTAAAAGTTGAAGTATAATTGGAGAATAATAAGATGGACAGCTCTTAAAAGTCTAGCTGGATCCGTTTGGACTGTTGTCCATTGTGTAACCATCACCTCTGTCAGTATCTGGAGCACACCCCACCCACCATCCCAGAATGTTCCCTTCTTTCCAGGTTGGTACTGGTCCTCTTTCAGGACCTCGTTGGCAACCACTCTCTGGCTTCCATCACCATAGATTAGTTTTGCCTGTTCTAGAATTTCAAATGAGTGGATTCTTCCGGCATGTGTTCTTTGGGTATGTGACTGTGTCACTCAATGCAGCGTTTTTGAGATATGCTCACACAGCTGCATCCATCGGTGATTTATTCCTTTTTTGTTGAGTAGTATTTAATGTTAGGAATTGCCGCGGATTGTTTATTCCTCCTCCTGTTGGTGGGCATTTTTTTTGTTATTATTGTAAATAAACCATTTTGCATATATCTTTCTGCAGACATGCTCTTATTTTTCTCGGGTAAGTACCTAACGATGAAATTGCTGAGTCACGGAGCAGATGACTGCTTAACATCAAACGAACTGCCAAAGAGATCTCTAACGCGGTTGTACCGTTTCATTCCCTCCTAAGCAAAATGTACGAGAGTTCCAGTTGCTCTACATCCTGGCCAACATTTGTTGTTGTCAGTCTTCTTTAACTTTAGCTATTTTTGTGGGTGTGAAATGGCATCACGCTGTAGTTTTCATTTTCACTTCTCTGATGACTAATACGGTTGAGCAGCTTTTCATATGCTTACTGACCTTTCATGTATCTTTTTTTTCTAGTGAAATGTCTGTTCAAGTCTTTTGGCCATGCTTAAAATTAAGTTATTTGGTTTTTCATGTTATTTTGTAGGAGTTTTTTTCCTGGTTACTCTCTAAATTCCTTAAGCTGGTTTACCAATTATCTCTACAGTGCTAATGACAATTCTTTGTCCTAATAACAGGCACTTAATATTTTTTGGATTGTCAGCAAGTATTAGGCTCTGCCTGTACAGTGGACAAACTGTTGATTTTATTAAAACAGCTCAGTCAAGTTGATATGTTTAATTTTTTTTTTTTTTTGGTCTTTTTAGGGCCACACCCATGGCATATGGAGGTTCCCAGGCTAGCGGTCCAATCAGAGCTATAGCCACCAGCCTACAACCCACTGAGCAAGGCTAGGGATCTAATCCTCATCCTCATGGGTACCAGTCAGGATCGTTAACCTTTGAGGCACGACAGGAACTCTGATGTGTTTAGTCTTTTGAGAATGTCTTTTACTTTTGAGATTTAAAAAAAATTTAAGTATCATTGATTTACAATATTGGGCTAGTTTCTGATGTACAGCAATGTGATTCATATGATATATATATATTCTTTTTCACATTATTTTCAATATGGTTTATTAAATGATATTGAATATAGTTCCCTATGTTAGGGAGTAGGTCTTTGTTGTTTATCTATGTTATAATTTTCAGCTTTTGACATTACTCTTTCCCAGTATCTTGACCTTTGGCAAACATTCAGTATATTTATTTCCAAATGTTTTAAGCCAATCTAACATACACTTCTTGAGCTTGGAAACTATAATAAACTTTATAGTTAAAGACTTAGGAAGAGCTGAAGTTTTCGTGATAGGTGGTCTCGTCTAGAAGTTCAAATATTTATAGTCTTGAAAAATAGAACATTATGCGCTATCATCGTATGTTTTTCTCCTCTTATGAAGTTTATGAGACATTTCTTAACCAAGAACCAGAGCCTAAGGGGCAGAAGGAAGAAATATAAATACTTTTATTTGAACACAAAATGGAGTGCATCAACAAAGAGGATATCTGAAGCTTTTAAAGTCTTGTCTCCCTTCCAGTTTTGTCAGCCAGAACATTATAAATGCCTGTACTTCTTTGAAAGAACACCTGCAATGATGTCATCTTCATCTTCTTAAATTAGTTTCTAGGCAGGCCAGCCAGCTCGGGAAAGCCAGAGAAATATTTCCACTCCCATCCATTTGAACTTTGTCCCAGACTCTTTGCCCTTGGGTGTTAGCCCATGTTTTAGAGAAGCTCCTCAGATTGATTCGGAGAAGCACGGTCTTCAGTCTCAAAAATTATAAACAAGCCAACAAATTTATGATATTTCATCGACTGGTTTTAAACTCGAGTCCATCAACACATCAAGACACTTTTGTATCTCAAAAGTCATATTTGCTTGTTGCATAACATAGCATAAGTGTATAGATTTATTTCCTTTTCTTTATGAAAATGAAAATGATCTGACAATCCATATCCATAAAAATAATTATTATCAAAATCGCTTAGGTTTACTTGAAATCTTTTTTATTTTTGTTTTCCTGGAAATTTTATATCATCCCTATTCTACAAAAATGAATCATAGTGAATATACTCTTAAGGGTTTTTTTCAGAAGGATTTTCACACATCATTACAGATTTTTAATGGCTGTGCTTATCTGTTTTTAATGTGCTTTTTTGGTCCATGCTGTTTGTGTTGCATCTCCATCAACTTCATTGTTTTCTTCATGTTCTTAATGAGAAGTCTTTTCTGTCCGTGAACATATATTTTCTCTTTGCTTCATGGTGGTATATGGAGAAGCTGTCGAGTGAGGTACATTTATTATTTTTAAAATCTGACTCTTTCACTAAGCTTCCTTTTAAATTCCAAGTATTTTGGAGTTGGTTCTCTTAGGTGTGTGGGTTACTTAATCATATCGTTAATACAGAATACATCTTTGCCTCCTCTTTTCCAACAATTTAGTTCCTAGTTCGCTTTCAGATCTTATGAGTCAGATCTTCTTAAGCAACATGAAATACTAATGCTTGAAACAGACACGCCTGCCCTGTTTCTGATTTTAATAGGAATACCTTCAGTGATTCACTAGTAAGATGTCGGCCATTTGGTTATGTAATTATTATGGTGCGAATGAAAAATCTTTTCGTTCTAGTTTTCCCTAAGGATTTTTTTTAAATTTGGGAATGTGTTTTGGGTGTTATTTAATGCCCTTTAAGCCACTATTAAAAGTGAGTGCTACTGACATAAGGTATTATAATGTCAGATCTCCTAATATTGAACCCTTTTGCAATCCTGGGCTAAGAAAGGCTTTCCTTGATCATGAAAGAAAATTCCTTTAAGATACTATTTACGGAGTTCCCATTGTGGCTCAGTGGAAACAAACCCAACTAGTATCCATGAGGATCCAGTTTGATCCCTGGCCTCGCTCAGTGGGTTGGGAATCCAGTGTTGCTGCGAGCTGTGGTGTAGGTCGCAGATGACACTGGGATCTGCCGTTGCTGGGGCTGGGGCATAGGCCAGTGGCTGCAGCCCCGATTTGACCCCTATCCTGGGAATTTCCACATGCTGCAGGTGCAGCCGTAAAAAGCAAAAAAGAAAAAAAAAAAGAAAAGAAAAAGGAAAGAAGAAAAAAATTACACTGTTTTTCAACTGCTTTAATTAGGATTTTTAAATTACTCCTACTTGAGGATGGTTTATAGTTTTTCGGATTTTGGTTTTGGTTTTTGTTTTTTTGTATGATCTTTGTTAGTCTCTGGAATCAGGGTTGATGTGCCTTCGTGAAATACATTGTGATTGAGGCTGGCAGATGCAAACTATTGCATTTAGAATGGATAAGCAATTAGGTCCTCCTGTACAGTACCTTGAACTCTATCCAGTCTCTTGGGGTCGATGGAAGATAACATGAGAAAAAGAATGTATGTATGTATATGACTGGGTCACTTTGCTGTACAGCAGTTGACTCAACACTGTAAATCAACTATACTTTAAAAAAAAAAGGAAATAGACTTCTTCTGTGCTTTAGAATACTTGATGTAACCTGGTTCCTTAAAAATTTAAAAGAAACTTTTGAGACACATTACTTGTATTTTTATGTTTCTTCCGTGGTTAGTAATCTATTGACATTTTAAATTTCTTCGTAAGGTCAATTTGGTGATAAGCCCAGAAAATTATGCCATCATCCCCCTCCCTTTAAAGATTTCCAATTACATTTTGGTCTTTTTTTTTCCTGTCTTTTTAGGGCCGCACCCTCAGCATATGGAGGTTCCCAGGCTAGGGGTCCAATCGGAGCTGCAGCTGCTGGCCTACACCACAGCCATAGCAATGCAGGATCCGAGCCATGCTTGTGATCTACACCACAGCTCACGGCAACACTGGATCCTTAACCCACTGGGTGAGGCCAGGGATTGAACCTGAATCCTCATGGATGCCAGTCAAGTTCATTAACTGCTGAGCCACAACAACGGGAACTCCTCTAATTATATGTCACGTGGAATAGAAAGTCACAATTTTCTGTTAGGTTCCTTGTTGCCTCCACTGAATTTTAAAAAGCTTTTTATTATACACATTTTGAAAAGATAGTACAATTTACTCCTGTTTCCCATCCTCTGGCTTCAGTATTGATCAACTTTCTTCTATCTGTACTCTCATTCATCTGCTCCCTCACTGCCACCCTTCCTCCATTATTTTGAACAAATCCCATCATCTTATCTATAGCTTTTTCAGCATTTCCCTCTAAAATATAAATACTCTGAAAAATAATGAAAATATTACTACTTTACCTAAAGCATTAACAATAACTTACTGCTATCCTCGAACACTCATTCAGTGTTCACATTTCCCCAATTAGTTTCAATTTGTTTGATTTGTATGAGTCCGTATTTTACAATTGGTTATATTTCCTACTTTTTTTGATTATATGTTTTTCTTTCCGATTCTTTTTTCTTGACATATCTCACCTCAAATTTCATATTTTACCTTCTCTTAATTGTTTTGCTTGAAAGTTATTTGTTTTTCTCATTGTTATATTTGCTCATTTCCCCCCTTTTTTCTTGATTATATTTACCTAGAATTTATCCGTTGTATTTTTTAAAGAAGCAAGTACACATTTCATTACATTAGATCTGACACTGTAAACTTTACCTCCTCCAAGAGATATTGATATTATTGCAATTTTCGTTTGTTTAGTTTCCTTCCTTTTCTCACCAAACCTATTTATCTGTTTATCTTCTCATCTTACAATCTTGGCTTGACTTTACTTTGTTTTTTTAAGAAACCGATGTTTATTTTATTACTGTTATTGTTTTTTCTTTTTATGGCCACATCTGAAGCATATGGAAGTTCCTGGGCCAGGGGTTTGAATCGGAGCAGCAGCTAAGCCCTACGCCACAGCCACAGCAACACCCGATCCAAGCCATATCTGTGACCCACACCGAAACTTGCAGCAACACTGGATCCTTAACCTGCTGAGCAAGGCCAGGGATTGAACCCACATCCTCATGGATACTGGTTGGGTTCTTAACCGGCTGAGCCACAACCAGAATTCCTAATGTTTATTTTTCATCCACCTTATTTCTGTTGCTGGTGGAAGAGCAATGAAGAACACCCAGTGGTTTCTCCTGTTCGTTCAATGACTTGGGCAGCTGGGGGCAGGCTGGGCATTCCCATCCAGGGAACTGCTGGACGGGCCCAGGGGCACCCAGGTACCTTTAGACCAGCCTGTGACCTTGGGTCGAAGAGTAGCAACCTTGGGAGCTGGACAGTCCATCCAACCTTTTCAGCAGAGGCCTGTTCCCCTCTTTCCATCTCTCCATGATCTCTGCAGAAGAAGAGAATGGGTATGCCCTTCCATGGTGCTTCAGGGAGTTGGGGCCACATGCGTACAGAACACCTTGGGCCAGGGTCCACCACTTGGGACCCACTGAATGACCTCCAGGCCATTTTCATACACATTTTAACCCCTCCTCAGAGCTCTCATGCATCACAGTTATTTTTCTCCTACCCCTCCTCCGCACGCCTGTGTGTCACTGGTCAGAGACTCCTGTTGAGTTAGACAAAAAAGCCCCTCACACAGCATACTACCCACCATCTTGCTGGGTTTCTTTCATTCTTTCTTCCTCTTTCTTTCTTTCTTTCTTTCTTTCTTTCTCTCTTTTCTTTTTTTTTTTTAGGCTGTAACTGGAGCATATGGAAGTTCCCAGGCTAGGGTGCAGCACTCATCAACACCCACTGAGCAGTGCCAGGGATTGAACCTGCATCCTCATGGATACTAGTTGGGTTCGTTTCTGCTGAGCCACAACAGAATGCCCTCTTTCTGTTCTTACTGTTTTTTCTCTTTGACCGCAGCCTGTTCCTAGATTTTTGGTTTTCTGGTCTTGTTTTGTGGAGGTACTGTCTTGTCCTCCACCATGGATGGAAAACCGTTTCCAAAATGACTTATTTCTTTTGTCTGTAGTAAATTGTTTTTAGAAGTTTCTTCATCTTCCTCTGAGCCTTCAGGATGGTTGTTTCTCTCAACTTTGTCGAACATGTTTGTTCTACTTGGTACCACACTGAGTTTTTTCCTTTTGGAAATGAGGCACGCTTCTGGGAAGAAACATTTATCTAGACTTAAGGACAGTGAGCAGAGAAACGCATTAACTGCCCTTTCTTTGTTGACGAGATCTCTGGTTATATCAGTCAAGTCTCAGTTTAAGAAGTAAGTGATGTATCAGATGGTTTTATGAAGCTTGCAGAATCTCAGTGTGACCCAGGACGTGAGACATGATTGCTACACATTCAGAAATAACGGCAACCAAAGGAAATACCCAGCAGTGTACGGAACTTGTCAAGTGGAAACCCCACTGTTGCCCCCACTTACTGCTCAGTACCTACATTATTAGGAACCAGGCTTCAGAAACTCTGCCAGAGCTGCCCCAGGAAAACCAATGTGCCTATCCCCTTTCTTGCAAAGACCCCCCCAGCTCTCTGAGGCTTGGCCACTGCCTGACATTCCTTGCATCCTCCTAGTGGTCATGCAGATATTTATTATCAGAATTTAAGTTGCATACAGAATTTAAGTCTCGGTTCCTATAAGTGAGGTTTTTAGTTTCCTCGCATGTGTTATTCTGGAAGGCTCAGCAAAAGGGAGTAGGAATGTCATTTGGGTGAGCCTATGAGAAATCTACTGCACTAAACAAGTTTAGCGGTAGAAAGAACGGGTCTGTTCACAATCCCAGATCCAATAAGGTCTTCATCGATGGTGGTTTTGCTGCAGAGGAGCTGATCCTCACAATACACTACTGATTTCCTGGAATTCTGCACCAAAGGATGTAAAAAACACGCAATTCTTTTCTCACACTGACACTGGGGCTTCTCCTGCCTGAATCCTCTTCCACCAAACTTTATTTTCTCAAGTGAAATATTTTACCAGCAATTTCTCCCCAAACGCTCCATGCTATAAATCTCCAAAGCCACTAGTTTTTTTGAGACTTTCAGTTTCTGGGAGGAAATAAATATGCGGGGATAAAAGGAGAAATTAAGTCTGACCACAGCAGTGTAGAAGACCAGTTGCACCGTTTCTGGTTTAGTGTAGATCCTGGATGCACGAGAAGGAAAGAGAATTGGCAGAAGGATCGCCTTGAGTAAATCAGTTGACTTGTTTGAAGGCATTTGGACTAAATTACCTCTTAGTGTATTTCTAGAGATAAGATCCTGTGACTCTTCAAAATTAGTAAGTCATTCATCTACATATTAGAAGAGGTTTTTTGTTGGGAGTTCCCGTCGTGGCTCAGTGGTTAACGAATCCGACTAGGAACCATGAGGTTGTGTATTCAATCCCTGCCCTTGCTCAGTGGGTTAAGGATCCGGTGTTGCCGTGAGCTGTGGTGTAGATTGCAGACACGGCTTGGATCCCGCGTTGCTGTGGCTGTGGTGTAGACTGGCAGATACAGCTCCTGTTAGACCCCTAGCCTGGGAACCTCCATATGCTGCGGGTGCGGCCCTAGATAAGGCAAAAAGACAAAAAAAAAAGATTTTTTTTTGTCTTTTTTTTTGCCTTTTCTAGGGCCGCACTTGTGGCATATGGAGGTCCCCAAGCTAGGGGTCTAATCGGAGCTGCAGCTGCCGGCCTTTGTCACAGCCACAGCAACGCAGGATCCGAGCCGCATCTGTGACCCAAACCACAGTTCACAGTAACGCTGGATCCTTAACCCACTGAGTGATGCCAGGGATCAAACCCACAACCTCATGGTTCCTAGTCAGATTCGTTTACCACTGAGAAACGATGGGAACTCCGAGTTTTTTTCTTTCTTGACAAAAACAGTGTATAACTTTTCAACAACTAGATATCTACCCACAAAAGAGTAAAACTGGAACCCTATCTCACAGCACCCACAAAAATTGACTCAGGAGTTCCCTGATGGCCACCGGGTTAAGGATCCAGTGTGGTCGCCGCTGTGGACCGGGTCTGATCCCTGGGAACTTCTGCGTTCTGTGGGTGAAGCCAAAAAAAAAAAAAGTAATGCGTGAGATTTGAATTTATTCATGATATGCTCACGGCATGACATACAGTCTTAGCTTCAGTTAAAAAAATTAATTAAAAAAAGAAAATAAGAAATTGCATTTCTAAATTAAAAGGATTTTAAAGAGCAAGCCAAAAGAAAGCCAGAAGAAAGGAAATAATAAAGGTGAAAGCAGCAGTGAATGAGCTAGAAATAAAAAAAGATAGTAGACGTAGTAATTCAAAATAGTGCTTGGGGAAAAAAAACAAAGAGCAAGGCAGACAACCTTATTTAGGAAAAAAGAGGAACTATAAACATATAAATGACCAGGGAGAAATAATGATAAATCAAAGGAAGTCAAAAAATAATGAGAACGACTACTGGCCATGAGGAAAAACAAAGCAGATTTACCCTCTCACTGTGAACAATTTGAAAACTGGACACAATAGATTAGAAAACTGTTTTCAGACTTTAGGCAATAGATATCAAGGTACTGTGATCCCTGCTAGTAGAAAAACCAAAGAGACTCCCTGAACTTTCTACTTGCAGGCACTTTTCAGATGGTAAGCACAGTGTCGGGGGCGGGGGGTGGTAGGCGGCAGACAACCAGGACAGCCTGCTGGCATCATGAGTTGCAGAGATAGATCTCAGAGTTCAGGGAGGCTATGGCTACAGGAAGTCACAGGGCAGAGTTCCAAACAGGAGGGATCTACCCAGAAAAAAAAAAATGCTACAGAAATCTGCACAGGGACTCCGTGGGCATTTACTGAGTATTAGACTTGTTCTGGGTACAGTGAACCCTGACAAAAATGGTCAGAGAATGACCAGGTGTGGTCAGCTACCTGAGTACCAGAGCCACACAGGAAAGGAAAGAGAATATTTAAGTTCTGATCATCAGAGTGGAGGGTCCTTGGTAACCACTGGGTGCATTCACTGAAGACCCCAGAGCAGTCACACCATGTGGTTAGGACTGAACTCTTGGTGAAGTTACTCTAGACCTTGCTTAGAAAGGCTTAAAATTTCCAGGCTTGGAATTCCCTTCGTGGCTCAGTGGTTAACAAATCCAACTAAGAACGATGAGGTTGCGGGTTCCATCCCTGGCCTTGCTCAGTGGGTTAAGGATCCGGCGTTGCCATGAGCTGTGGTGAAAGTTGCAGACGTGGTTCGGATCCCCTGTTGCTGTGGCTGTGGCAAAGGCCGGCAGCTACAACTCCTGTTAGACCCCTAGCCTGGGAACCTCCATATGCTGCAGGTGCGGTTCTACATAAAGGCAAAAAGACAAAAAAAAAAATTTCCAAGTTTCATAGGGCCCAATTTGCTCTGTAAGTAAATCTGCTCTTTCTAAAACAAGGTCCACCACTCTATACAGGAAGAAAATAAAATCTAGACACTAAAACATAAGTCCTATTACTAGGAGAAATAATCTTTAGAAGGAAATCAGAAATTACAGGGATGATGGAATTAGTAGACAGGGACGTTGCATTAGGTGTGATAACTATATTTCAGTATTTAAAGGAAAACATAATGAAGAGACTGATGAAGACATTTAAAAGAACTAAATGGGAATTAAAGAGCTGAAGCATACAGTAAAGTAAATTTTAAAAGCATTAATGGGGAGTTCCCATCGTGGCTCAGTGGTTAATGAATCCGACTAGGAACCGTGAGGTTGCGGGTTCAATCCCTGGCCTTGCTCAGTGGGTTAAGGATCTGGCGTTGCTGTGAGCTGTGGTGTAGGTTGTAGACGTGGCTCGCATCCTGCATTGCTGTGGCTGTGGCAAAGGCCAGCGGCTACAGCTCCTGTTAGACCCCTAGCCTGGGAACCTCCATATGCTGTGGGTGCGGCCCTAGATAAGACACAAAAAAAAAAAAAAAAAAAAAAAAAAAAAAAAAAAAAGAAAGAAAGAAAAGAAAAGCATTAATGGAAGGAATTATAGTGTTTCAGATACTTCAGAAGAAAATATCAATGAACTTGTAGATATGACAATGGAATTTTACAAAATGAAGCATTTAGAGAAAAAAGACTGAGAAAAAAAAGAACTGAGCTTCAGTGATCTGTGGACAAATTTCAAGCTAACATGTTGGTAGATGAAATCCCCGAAAGAAAGGAAGACAGAAAATTATTTGAAGAAATAATATCTCTAAATTTGATGAAAATTAAATCAGTGGAGCTCAACAAATCCAAAGTAGGATAAATACACACACACAAACACACAGACACATACTATGCATAGAAAACGCCATAAAGCATCGCAATAAAAAGCTGAAAACAATTGATAGAAAAATTCTTACAAGCAGAGAGAGGAAATGGACATATGTACAAAGGAACAAAGTAAGAATGATGGCAGATTTCTTGTCAGAGTCTATGCAGGCCAGAAGACGAAGGAATGATATATTAAAGGGAGAGAGAGAGAATAAATTCTGTCAACCTGTAAATCTGTATTCAGGGAAAATAATCTTATGAAAATGGAAGTATAATAAAAATCTTTTTTAGACAAGCGTAAGCTGCAATAATTCACTTCCAGGAGATCTGCTCTGCAATAAATTAAGCCAAGTTCTTTGTATTACAGGAATATGATACCTGTGACCACATGAATGTTTGAATCTAGATAAAGAAATGGAGAGTGCAAAAAAATGGCCAATGTGTGGTAAATATAAATTTTTTGCTTCATTTTATAATTCTTTTAAAAGATAATTGAATATTTAAGGCAAAATATATCATAGGTTTAACATTATATGAGAAATAAAATGTGACAACAAAATAACACAAATAGCAAGGACAAAATAGCAGCAGAATGTTTTAAGAATTGTATATTATACAGGACATGGCATAGTATTATTTCTATGTGGATTGTGATAAGTTAAAGTTAAATATTGTAAACCTTGAGTAATCACTTTAAAATAAGAAAACACAAAAAGTTATAGCTTATCAGGCAATAGCGTATATAAAAATAGTAAAAAAAAAGTTATGCATTTAATCCAAAAGAAAGTAGGAAGAGAGGAAAAAAGAAGAAAGGGCTCAGACAAATTAAAACAGTAGCAAGGTGATAAATTTAAATTCATGATAATTGTAACACATGTAATAACACTCCCAAGACAGAGCTTCTAAGATAAAAAAAGAAATATAAAGCTATGTGTGGTCTACAAAACAACTACTTTAAGTGTGATAACAGATACATCAAAGGATGGAAATACATGCACCATGAAAACAATAATCAAAATAAAGCAGTAGTGGCTCTATTGACATAAGAGAAAATAGACTTCAGAAGAAGAATTATTAATATGGATAAAGAAGAAAATTTCATACTGATGGAGGTCAATTTACCTCGAGAACTAATCTTTAATGCGTACTATACAATAAGTAAAGCAAAAATTAACAGGCCCAAAGCACTAGGCAAATCAACAATTTTAGTTATAAATTTTAGCATTCCTTTCTCAACAATTTATAAAACAAGTAAACAGAAACTTAGGATGTTATTCACCAACTTGACCTGTCATAAAAATATCTACTCATACTGCAAAATAACCATTCTTTTCAAGTGTACATGAAACATAACCCAAGATAGAGTATGTGCTGGGTCATAGAATAAGTGTCAACAAAGTTTAAAAGGATTGAAATCATTCAAAGTTTATGCTTTGCTTACCAAAAGAATTTAATAAGAGGTTGGGGATCCGATGTTGCTGTGGCTGTGGTGTAGACCTGTAGCTGTAGCTCTGATTTGACCCCTAGCCTGGGAACTTCCATATGCCAAAAGTGCAGCCCTAAAAATCAAAAGAAAAAAGAAATAAAAAGAAGAAGAAAAAGAAATCAACAACAGAAGAATATCTGAAAAATCTTCAAATAGTTGGAAATTAAACAGCATACTTCTGAAATAACCCTGGGGTGAAAGCAGAAACCACAAGGGAGATTAGGAATATTTTGAACTAAATAAGAATAAAAATACAACATAGCAAAGGAATATTTTGAACTAAATAAGAATAAAAATACAACATAGCAAAATTTGTAAGAGAGATAGGATTAAGATGGCGGAATAGAAGGACTGGAGCTCAACTTCTCTCGCCAAAAACAACAAAACTACAACCAAATGCCAAGCAGCCTTCAACCAAATGGACTGTAAACTTCCAAAAAAGATATTCTACTCCAGAAGACAAAGAGGAGACCACATCAAGAGGTAGGAGGGGCGATTACG
>PVHT020000170.1:7834581-7870922 GCA_004024745.2 Catagonus wagneri | reverse complement strand
GAGGCTGGAGGAGACGAAGAGCCTCTCAAATCCCCTGCAGGCTGCCCACCTCACAACTCTGAAAGCCTGAGAGTATCACCTAAGTAACCAGGGGAAAGGGGCGCAGTCACCCTGGCCCTCCCTGGGGGACAGGAACCGTGCGTGGGCACAGATCCCCCTCCAGGCTGTGCCCACAGGCTCAGTGGATTCAGCAATTAAAACATGATCCACCCCAGGGTTCCCCTGAGAGGCAGGCGCGTCTCTGCACTGAATACTCCGGGCAATCAAGAGAAGGCTTGGCGGGGAGCAGATCCCGCTGCGCCTGAGCGTCTGCTTCTCAGGAGCCGCGCAGGGAGACGGGCAGGACCGGGCTCCTCGGTGACGCTGCACCTTCAGCGGATCCAGGCTCGGAAGCAGGGTGAGTTCCTTCCAGTCCCCACCCTGCTGCCCCTGGCTTGGCGATCACACAAGGACACAGCGAGTGACTCTTCAGGGTCCATGAATGAACTTGGCTGGACAAAAAAAAAAATGATGGTCGTTTTCACTAGCTGACAACTACAGTCGTAGCATTTTGTTGGATAGAGACCACACATTCCAACAGCATGGGCAGGACTGGAAATCTCACCTCCAGCTGAAGTCACAGGTATTTCATATGGACTGATGTCACTGAGAAATCTTATAATAACCACTTCTGCTCATTATCGCTTCAAAATTGCAGAATTTATTAGACGTGCTAGCGATCGTCTTCTGCGACATGTTCATAAAGAAGCACATCGATCACAACTATATTTCAAGATGTGTTTCAATGTAATTGGTTTCATTTGTCAGCCTCTGAATTGTATTTTATGTGTTTAAAAGTATTCCCAGGAGGCAAAAAAAAAAAAGGAGTTCCCATTGTGGCTCAGTGGGTTATGAATCCAACCAGCATCCATGAGGATGCAGGTTCGATCCCTGGCCTCGCTCAGTGGGTTAAAGACCTGGCATTGCTGTGACTGTGGTGTGGGCTGTAAGCTACAGCTCCAATTGGACCCCTGGCCTGGGAACCTCTGCGTGTCGAGGGTGCAGCCCTAAAAAGACAAAAAAAAAAAAAAATTCCCAGGAGGGGTCCATGGTCTTCACCAGCCCACACTGGGAGCCACAGGGCACCCTATGTGCCGGCACAGTGCCGTGAGTTTTACAAGTGTTATTAAAAAAATGTCATTTTCAGCAACATGGATGGAACTAGAGACTCTCATGCTAAGTGAAGTAAGTCAGAAAGAGAAAGACAAATACCATATGATATCATTTATATCTGGAATCTCATATACAGCACAAATAAATCTTTCCACAGAAAAGAAACTCACGGATGTGGAGGACAGACTTGTGGTTGCCAAGAGGGAGGGGGAGGGAGTGGGATGGACTGGGAGTCTGGGGTTAAGAGATGCAAACGATTGTCTTTGGAATGGATAAGCCATGAGATCCTGCTGTATAGCGCTGGGAACTATGTCTAATCACTTGTGATGGAGCATGAAGGAGGATAATGCGAGAAAAAGAATGTATATATGTGTGTGTGACTGGGCCACTTTGCTGTACAGCAGAAAATTGACAGAACACTGTAAACCAACTATAACGGAAAAAATAAAAAATCATTTTAAAAAATAAGATTAAAAAACAGTGAATCTCCACAACCACACTCTGAGGTAGGATGAAGAACTCCCCCATTTAACAGATGCAAATGTTGAGGCTCAGAGAATGGATGCCTTCCCCCAGGACTCAGAGCTGGAAAGAGTCAAAGAGTTGGAATTCAAATCCAGCAAGTCTGGCCAGGAGCCTAGCTCCCCTCTTGGACTGTGAGGTGACAGTCAGGCTCTGGTCCGATGAGGGGGGCCGGTGTCAGACCTGTCCGCAAAGCTGGTGCATCCTCCAACTGGGTTCACAGAAAGGTGTGAACAGGGCAGATTTTGGGGAAGCCCGGGTGCCTTGAGGGGGGATGGGCGGGAACAAGACAACCTGCCTCGGGCTGTGCCCAGGGTCCCCCGCGGTGTTGCCCAAACTTTCACCGTCTGTGACTAATTGGACTACACTTAGGTATCTGATTTTCAGTAGTTTTTAAATAAGTCATCAGAAACTTTAAAACGATAGAGGAGATGGAGTTCCCTGGTGACTCAGAGGGTTAAGGACCTAGCATTGTCACTGCTGGGGCCCGGGTTCCATCCCTCGCCTGGGAACTTCCACATGCCGGGAGTGTGGCCAGAGGAATAAATAAATATAACAATAAAGAAGAGATGCAGTATTTCAATTTGGTAATAATCATAGTTTTTGATCAGAGAGCGAGCTGATGTTTTCCGTCCTCCACCCCAAACTCTCCATCCCCGGTTGCTGAGAGAGAATTTGACCCCTTCAGAGATTCTTTTCTCTTTATTTTTTTTTTCCCCTGTGATTAGAATGCTTAGGTGTTTTTTTTTCCACATTTATTTTTTATTATAGTTGATTTACAATGTTCTGTCAATTTCTGTTCTATCTTTTCTGACGCTTTAAACGGAAAAATTCCAGCTCACAGTTAAAGGTCGTAATGAAAGGCGGTTTTTCTGATTTCACCGGCCTCGTCGCCTTTAGCCCAGACTCCACCCGCTCCATCTCCTGCCATTGTTTCCCGCTTCCCCACGGTCACAGCTCAGAAACCACAAATGACGAGTTCCTTTCCCAGACGTCCTTTGGCCCTGGGCACCAGGCTGTGCCATCTTCCACGTGAGAGCACCAGGAAAATGGCTACCTCAGTTTCCCCCTTTATTCTTTTGGTTTGTTGCTGTTGTTTGTTATTTTTAGGGCCACTCCCACGGCGTAGGGAGGTTCCCAGGCTAGCGGTCTAATCGGAGCTGTAACTGCCGGCCTACACCACAGCCACAGCCACGCCAGATCGGAGCAGCATCTGGGACCTACACCACAGCTCACGGCAACGCCGGATCCTTAACCCACTGAGCGAGGCCAGGGATCGAACCCTTGTCTTCATGGATCCTAGTCGTATTCGTTAACCGCTGAACCATGAAGGGAACTCCATCCCCCCTTTCTTAATAACTCTTGTTCTCTGTATACCATTAGGAAATCTTTTCTCTCTGTATATAAACTGTGCATACATGATTTTTATTTTTTAACTGATTGTTTTCTCTTTTTTTTGTATTTTCCTTAGGTACTGAAATAATGAAATTGTACCTTGTCATTGCAGTCTTTGCATATGTGTGTATATGTTTGTGTGTGTGTATGTGAGTGGGCGCACGTGTGACTGCCATCAATAGAAAACTTTTGTTTCTGGAGTTCCCACTGTGGTGCAGAGGGTTAAGGATCCAGAGTTGCTACAGCTGTGGCGTAGGTCACAGTTGCAGCTCAGGTTCCGTCCTTGGCCTGTGAACATCCATATGCCTCAGGTGTGGTGAAAAGAAGAGAAAGTTTTTATTTTTACTTCATAAAATTGAAAAGTGTCGGAGTTCCTATTGTGGCTCAGTGGGTTACAAACACAGCTAGTACCCATGAGGATGTAGGTTCAATTCCTGACCTTGCTCAGTGGGTTAAGAACCTGGGTTTGCCACAAGCCGTGGCACAGGCCACAGCTGTGGCTTGGATATCGCATTGCTGTTGCTGTGGCATAGGCTGGCAGCTTCAGCTCCAGCTGACCCCCTAGCCTGGGAACTTCCATACGCTGCAAGTGCAGCCTTAAAAAAAAAAGAGAGATCAAAAATATGAAAAGCACCTAAACAACAGTGTTTTAAACAAAATAACAAAGTTTGAAAATATAATGAAACGACAAAAAGTGAGTGCAAAATGTCAGCTCCTCTAAATTATTCAATGAATTTGGACTATTAAATAAAAAATTATAAAGTTTGAGTGGCAGTGTGTTGAAGTTTGGTTTTGGTGTTTGTTTGCACTGTATTCTAAAACCAATTTAATTTATTCAGGCAAATTTTAGATTACTTGTACAGATTTCTAATAATAACTCATAACCTACAGAAATGGTCTTTTTATTATTATTTTATCTCTATATTAAATTTCAGTGACGACTCAGGAAGAGTGACTTCTGATTTAAATGAAAATGCATTATTTATACCGTCTCATTCTAGAGGGTGCAAGACCTATAAACAAATTATTCATAAGAATTGCATTCCATGAAATTTTATTCGAAAAAATCTTGCAGAATAGAATGCTTTATCTACTTGAAAAAGAACAGTCGGTTAAGTTACAGTAGCTAAATATAAAGAGAAAAATTAAAAATTACTTTGAAAAGGGAAAATACGTGTGGATATTGCGTCTTGGCTGTGAGTGTCTGGACTCGGCTGCTGAGGGCTGAGTCACACCTGCAAGTGACCGCAGACCCCTGAGCCCTCACAGTGGCATGACCCTCCTCCTTCCCGGGGGCCACTGGCCAGGCTGCCCCTGACACTTCCAAGCTGTGGGGGAGCAGCAGAAGCGCCAGAACCCCTTGGGAAAGGCTGGACCCGACCTGGACCAATATCTGCCTGACGCGGTCACTTTCTCTCCTTAGCTCCCTGAGCTTCCTCTCAGGGGCTCCAGCTGCCGGCCAGCTTTCTGGGGCTCTTTTCTCATGGAAGCATGTTTCCTTTTTTTTTCCTGTCTTTTTTCTTTAGGGCCACACCTGCTGCATATGGAGGTTGCCAGGCTAGGGGTCTAATTGGAGCTACAGATGCTGGCTTACGCCGTGGCCCAGCAACATAGGATCCGAGCCGCGTCTGCGACCTACACCACAGCTCAAGGCAACGCTGGATCCTCAACCCACTGAGCCAGGCCAGGGATGGAACCTGCGTCCTCATGGATACTAGTCGGGTTTGTTAACCCCTGAGCCACGACAGGAACTCCTGTGTTTCTTTCTGATAGTAGCAAGTGGCCCTCTCCAGTTCTTTGCCCGTGTCCTTGGCTATCGGCCTGTAGAGGTCATGGTTCTGATACATGCAGTCGTGTCTCCGTACACTTTGCTGAGTTCCTCTTCCACTTCCAAGCAGCATGTTTGCTCCTTAAACAACTTCCTGTGAAGCTGCATGACACGGTCATCACATACAGCAGGCAGACTTGGACGTTTCAGCAGGTGAATCTCAAGGTCAAGCTCAGAATTTTCACACAGCCGAGACGCTTCCTCCGTGTGGAGGCCTGTCATTTGTCCTTTTCCATCATCTGCTTTTCTTCCCTCAGTTGTCGGGCTGTCCCCTGACGTTCCTCTTCAGGACGTGGAAGGGACGCGTTCAGGACGTGGAAGGGACGCGTTCAGGACATGGAAGGGACGCGTTCAGGACGTGGAAGGGACGCGTTGTGGTCGGCATCACTGATGACCCCCTTCAGATCAACTCTGACCCGGGGACAGGGTGATGGCTGCATTCTGCTCCCCCTTTTTGCTGGATGTCTGAGTTCTCTTCTTCCAAGTGACCCTAAGGGGGCCTGGCGAGGGGAAGGGCTTCATCAGGTGTTCTGCTATAGAATTTAGTTGGCTGACTTTATTTCAGGGCCTGCGCCGTTCCTGCCTTCGGCCGCCCCAGCCTTCCTCCCAGCTCCTCCTTTTCCCGGACTCACCGCTTCTCTTTCCCAACTTCTTGGTCAAACAGTTCTGGACTTTCTGGAATATCAACTTGTTTCTTCAAATCATGACTCCCTTTCCTCTTAGGCTGTTCTCCATCCTCCTCTCATGCTTTGAAGGTGTGTTTTCCATCAGTGACTTGGGAACGTTGAGGGGACTGGCTCTTCTGTGCCTTTTCCAGAAAGCCCAGGGTGTCCTGAAATGATGACATACTCAGTACTGCATTCATTGCCAACAATAAATGCAATTGTCATAAGCATGGAGGGCCGGCGTCCTCCTCGGGTGGCTTGATGGCTTCACTGGGCTGAGCCTTTGGTCCGGCCTTCTCACTGTGGTTCCCACTGACTTCATCGAGCCCAGAACCTTTCCCTAGCAACTTCCCAATTCTTAAAGTGTGTTGTCTCTTCACGACCAAAGCCGGAACCACAGGACACACGAGGATCTCCCAGGGAAACACAGAGAACCCTGAGACGTGCATCTGACTTTCAAGGACCACCAAGCAGAGAGGCCCGCAGGTAGTCTAGGATCAGCTGGAAAGTGGACCGGGGGCAGACGGCAGGCCCTCCATGGCTGTGAGGGCTCCACAGCTCTGCCTCTGAGGGCTAGTGTCCTGTGGGTCACAACTGACTGCTCAGAACCCTGCCGAGCATTCCATCTCCAGGGTAAACAGGTGCCTGACAACCAGGGCTGATCACTTAGGCTGGGGGAGGGGAGGCCAGCCAGGTTCTAGGAAATCGTTCTCCCCAACCGCTCTGAACCAGAAAGTGCTCTCACTTACACAGGCCCTGGGGGAGGTGGAAAGGGCTGTCGCTGCCTAGAACTGGGCCGCTCCAGGCCCACCTGGTGCTGCAGCAAACCTAGGGGGTCAGAGAAAGGTCGGGGGACATCCGTTTCTATGCATGACAGCGAGTCAGTGCAGAGCGGTGGGGCCCGGTCCCGTCCGGAGTGAGGCCCCTTCTCCTGATACAAAGTTTCCTTCTGCTGCAGGGAAGCCTGGCCCTGCCCCCCAAAGTTCCAGGGGACGTCCCCCTTCTGAGCTCCCTCTCTCCTGCATGTGGTCACTGTGGGCAGGCGGCAGCCCAGGATGAAGGGTGTCCCCAGATGTCAGCTTGGAGACCAGGGCTCCATCCTCATGACTCAGGAGACTGGAGTGGGGCTGGCAGGGTCTTAAAATCTCATGGACCCTGTGGCACCAGCATGTCCCCATTCAAGCCAAGCGCTGCCATGTACCAGGGACAGGGCTGGTGAGCGGTGGTCAGCATGACTGTCTGCAGTCTCCTGCCACCAATGGTCAGCGTCGCGGTGGCCCTGGCAGCAGCAGTCACCTGGGGTCACAGTCCGAGAGACCCAGCTGGCATTTGTGCAGCCTGAGGAGCCTGAGGGCCAGCTGGGTCCTGGGTGCCTGGCTCCCGCAGTGATGACAGCTGAACGGGCTCTGGGGACCTGATCCTGAGGGCACCCAGCTGAGATCTGCCTGTTCAGCTGGACCCAGACACTGGTGGGAGGGCCCAGAACAGGTGCTGGACCAGTGCTCCCGGGCCGGGTGACCAGCCCACACAGGGAGCGTCCCCATCTTAGCCAGGACCTTGGAGGGCAAAAGTCCATCCTTGGAAACTTGAACAAGTAAAATGAGAGGTAAGGCTGTCTCTTTGCTTGCAGGATTTGTTAGGTGTTGAAAACCGCAAGGGGGCATGAAGGCATAACTCGGTGATCCCCTCTTTCCTCGTGTAATTCTCACTGCTGTGACTTCTAGGAGTGTTATGCTTTTAGGTAGAAGACTGCAGAGCAGAGAACAACAGTGGTTTTGCAGGAGGTTTACGGGAGCATTGTGACCTGACCTGCGCAGACACCTGCAAGAACAAAGGATCTTACACCAAGAAGTTTGCAGTGACTAATCACGCCCCTTTAAGAGGGCTTTGCGGGAGTTCCCTTCGTGGCGCAGTGGAAACGAATCTGACTAGTATCCAGGAGGATGCGGGTTCGATCCCTGGCCTCGATCAGTGTGTTGGGGTTCTGGCATTGTGTTGAGCCCTGGTGTAGGTCGCAGATGCGACTCGGATCCTGCGTTGCTGTGACTGTGGTATTAGCTGGCTGCTGTGGCTCTGATGCAACCCCTAGCCCGGGAACTTCCATATGCCATGGGTGCAGCGCTAAGTAAAAAAAATAAATAAATAGAAATAAAAACAAAAGGGCTTTACTGAAAACCTTCCGGGGGTTCGGGATTTTTTAAGCATGAGCCACCAGCTCCTTGCACGGCCCTGCACTAAGCATTTCTCTGTTCCCAACTCCAATGTTTCAGGATTTGTTTGGCCTCCCTGGGCATCAGGCTCATGAACTTGAAATTACTAACACTTGCAAGGGGGTGACCCTTCTCTGGGGTGACTCAGTGCCCTGGGCTCCTTCCCTCATGTGACCCTGTGTCTTTGACTCGGTTGTCTTAAGGTGGCCCTTGAGAGAATCCAAATCCATTAGGTCACCTCAGAGGTGGGCCTCTGGGGAGGGGGACGAGTCCTCTTCTGGCTCAACTCTCCGTCTTTCATTCCATTCAACCCAGCATCTCTCCTAGCATTTCTCTTAGCATCTCTCCGGCTCGGAGCCTCCTTGTCCTTCCCCTGGGACGCTGCCACGACAGGCTGGTGCCCAGTCCCTTATCCAAGAGAGAAAGGAGACAGCAGGCAGCCGAGGCCAGTGTGGGGGTGCAGTGGGTGTCAGGACTCCAGCTGCAGGGGCCCCACGGATGGGGAGAATGCGGGCTTGGTAGTCAGGGGTGGCGGTGGCCGCAGGCTGAAATGAGAGTTCTTTCCTTTTTTCTTCTTCTTCTTTTTTTTTTTTGGCTTTTCTCGTTTTTCTTTTTAGGGCTGCACCCGCGGCATGTGGAGGTTCCCAGGCTAGGGATCTAATCGGAGCTGTAGCCGCCGGCCTTCGCCACAGCCATAGCAACGTTGGATCAGAGCCGCATCTGCGACTTACACCACAGCTCAAGGCAATGCTGGATCGTTAACCCACTGAGCAAGGCCAGAGATCGAACCCGCAACCTCACGGTTCCTAGTCGGATTTGTTAACCACTGTGCCACAATGGGAACTCCTCCTTTTTTCTTCTTAATTAGACTTTATAGAAGTGCAATTTTAGGTTGAAAGAAGAACCGAGTACAAAGTACAGAGAGGTCACCTCTGCCCCCTGCCTCCCCCATGAGGTACCCCTGCTGCTGACAATCCAGCTTTAGTCTGGCTCATCTGCTATAACCAATGCATTATAATTTAAAAAAATTTTAAATTATACTCGATTTACAGTGTTCTGTCAATTTCTGCTGTACAGCAAAGTGACCCAGTTATACATATGCATGCATTCTTTTTCTCATATTATCTTCCATTATGTTCTATCATGAGAGATTGGGTAGAGTTTCCTGTGCTGTCCAGCGGGATCTCCTTGCTTATCCATTCTACGTGGAATAGTTTGCATCTACTAACCCCAGACTCCCCATCCATCCCGCTCCCACCACCTCCCCGTTGGCAACCACAAGTCTGTTCTCTATGTCCATGGGTTTGTTCTGTAGATAGGTTCGTTTGTGCCATATTTTAGATGCCACATATATTTGTCTTTCTCTTTCTCACTCATTTCACTTGGTATGAGAATCTCTAGTTGCATCCATGTTGCTGCAAATGCCATTATTTCATTTTTTTCTGGCTGAGTAGTATTCCACTGTATATATGTACCACAAACCTCTTCCTCTTCCTCTTTCTATCCTTCTACTTCTCATTCTCCTTCTTCTTCTTTTGTCTTTTTAGGGCCACACCTGCAGCATGTGGAGGCTCCCGTGCTAAGGGTCAAATTGGAGCTGTAGTGGCTAGCCTACGCCACAGGCTGCATCCCCTACCTACACCACAGATCAAGGCAATGCAGGGTCTTTAACCCACTGCGCAAAGCCAGGGATCGAACCTGCGTCATCATGGATACTAGTCAGATTCTTTTCTGTTGAGCCATGACCAGAACTCCTGTACCACATCTTCTTAATTCACTCATCTGTCAATGGAATTATGGGTGCACGGTTTACATTAGGTTACATTTGTTTGTACAATTGGTGGGTTTTGACAAAAGCCTAGTGTCACATGTGTGCGTACCACTGTAGTGTTACACAGAATCATTTCACTGCCCTAAAAGTCCCTCAGCGCCGCTCCGTTTCATCTGCCCCTCCCTCACTCCCTGAGCCCCGGAACCACTTTCCTTGCTCTGTGGTCTGCTTTAGTAATACAGTGATTTCAGCTTTTCAATATTAATGTGAACATGGTGTATCTGTCTACATTGTTATACTCTTAATCCACCTGTCTTTATAGTTAAAATGTGTTTTTGTAGACAACACAAAATTGAGTCTTTTTTTTAATCCACTCAGTCTCTCTTTTTTAATTCACATATTTAGACATTGACACTTAAAGTGGTTGGATATATCTGAATTAATATCTGCCACTTTTATTACTGTTTTCTCTTTGTTGCCCTTGTTTATTTTTGTCTTTAACTTGTTTTCTGCAAGTTATAGAAATAGTTTCTATCGTATCTTCTCCCTTAGCCTGTCAATCATACTTCTTTTAAAAATCTTTAAGAGTTTCCCTTGAGTTTGCTGTATACACATACACCTGATCCAAGTCCACTTTCATGACTCTTGTCCTCGGGGTCCACTTTTGCTGCCTTTTTTTTCCCCCCTGCTCTTTAGAGCCAAACCTGTGGCGTGTGGAAGTTCCCAGGCTAGCCGGCCTGCACCACAGCCACAGCAACACAGGATCCGAGCTGCATCTGCAACCTACACCACAGCTCGCAGCCATGCCAGATCCCTGACCCACTGAGCAATCTTCGTCCTCATGGATGCTAGTCGGATTCGTTTCAGCGGCACCACAACAGTAACTCCCAATTTTTCTGCTTTTAACTTAACGATGAGAGCTGTCATGGGGTGAACTATGTTCTCCCAGAGTTCAAATACTTGGATCTTAACCCCCAGTTCCTCAGAATATGACCCTTTTTGCAAATAGCCTTTATGAAAGTAATTGAGTTAAAATGAGGTGACTGGAATGGGCCCACATCCGTTACGACTGTGTCCTTAGAAAAGGGGAAATTGGGAGACAGACACACACAGAGGGAAGAAGATATGAAGAGGCCGGGGGGAGGCCGGGGGAGGCCGGGGGCAGCCCTCGGAAGAGACCAGCCTTGCCCACGCTTGACTTTGGACTTCCAGCTTCCAGAACTGCGGGACGATCAGTATGTTATTGAAGCTGCCCGGTCTGGGTGCTTTGTTACAGCCACCCCAGGAAACTGATTCAGAAGAGAAAGAAAGACACGGACCAAAGAAGGAGGAGCAGAGGGGACCCGGGGGGGGGTGTGTGTGCCTGTGTGAGTGTGTGCCCACACGTGTGCTATATAGACCCAGGCTCATCTTAATCCCGCTGCAGAGCTGACCGCAGAGACCTTCCGCACTGTGGACCCCCAGCCCCAACCTGACCCCCGAAACGCCCGATTCCTTGTCCCCTCTTATGGTGGAGCTACTGCCCATGTGCGCGGTTGTTGTATAAACTCCAGCCACAGATGCAGATAAAGCGCTGGGACCCGCTCACTCTTGGTGGATCTCACGTGGCCTCGTCACTCCTACTCTTGGTTTCCTTCACTGGAACATGGCTCCTAGAAATCCACGGACGGTCTGGCTTTCAGAAGCCTGCATACTCCCACTGGCTGACATTTAATATCTACTCGTAAGTGAATGGCTGGAGAAATGAATACAAAAATAAGTGACTGAACATTGAACTACAGGAGCCACCTTCAAGAGGGGTTCTGGAGTCCGTCCGTAGCTTGGAAAAACGGAAGCTCCAGGGGCATGCAAATTTGATCAAACATACTAGTCCCATGGCTCAGGACCTGAGAATTATAAGCCAGATGTTAAGTCTTCAGGAAGATGGCAGAAGGGCTGCACCTGCGGGTTGGACAGGAAAAGAGCAGCTACAGCGCCGTTGACAGTTCCCTGGGACAGATGGCGCAGCCTTTGAGAGGACGTCCAGCCCCGCAGCTGCGGCCGTGGCGCTGTGGTCTCGCCCGGTGAGTCCTCCGTTACCCTGAGCCAGAATCCCAGTCGCAGTGGACCAGGGGCCACTGATGGGTAAGTCTCTCCAGTTTCTTTTTTTCTTTCTTTCTTTCCTCCTTCCTTCCTTTCTTTCTTTCCTTCCTTTTTTCTTTCTTTCTTTCCTTTTTTCTTTCTTTCTTTCTTCTCTCTTTCCTTCTTTCTTTCTCTCTCTTGTCCCCTTCCTCCCTCCCTCCCTTCCTTCCTTCCTTCCTTCCTTCCTTTCTTCTCTCTCTCTTCCTTTCTCTCTTTGTCCAAACCCATTGCATGTGGAAGTTTCCAGGCCAGGGATCTAATCCATGCCACAGCAATGACAACACTGAATCCTTAACAGCTAGGCCACCAGGGAATTCCTCTCTAGTTTCAATATATAGTTTTAACCTCTCCAAGCCTCAGTTCCCACATCTGTAAAATGAGCATAATGAGGAGTTCCCGCTGTGGCGCAGTGGGTTAAGGATCAGGATTGCTTCAGCTGTGGCATAGGTTGCAATTCTGGCTCGAATCTGATCCCTGGCCCTAGAACTCGTAATAAAACTGACCCACCCTCCAGTGTCACAGGACGTATATGGTGTGTACAAATGGTAACGTCATATGATTATTAATTACCTGTTTGCATTGTGATGATAAATGACCTCTTCAATACCCAGTTTGGTGGCATTTACCAGCAAATTGTGAAATTGTTTCTGAAGGGCTTTACATGGAGATGGATCATGGCTGATGCCCAATATTTTTGCTCATTTTCTGTTTACCATTGGTCCTCCATTTCTAGCTCTGTCCTCCAGCCAACCAGGCCATGGCCCCCTTGAATCAGCATTTCTGAGCCCATGCCGGCTGAACCCAGAGGTGCGTGCTGAGTCCCGGCTATGTGTACACAGACTGAGAAGCCACAGGCATGGAGACCACGGACGAGGACTTGATGTGGCAATCCTGGGCTGTTTCGCCATCTGAACATGCCTTTGGTAGGCAAGGAGGGGTCAGTTACTCATTGCACGTGGGCAAAGGTCATGCCAATCCCAGTTGCCCAGGTGTCAGCACACCAGCTATTGCCAAAACTGGTCTCTCCTCACATGTTAGATTTTAAGCAGCATCACGTCTCTAACACTGCCCAGAGGTTTCAAAAGGGTTACCCAATAGGGGGTTCCCTCATCCCCACCTGAGTCTCACCCTCTGCTCGGCTCTTAGAGAAAAGTCAGGTGAACATCTGGTCCAGGTTGTGGATTCTCCCATCAGCTTCAAGAGCCGAGCCAGCTGCTGATCAAACGAAGAAGGACTACGTGTTCTCTGGTGGGAGACTCCCAGATCATTGAAAACTTAAGCCAAGGGCAGTCACAGACGCCTGCGGGTGTCCCTGGGTAGCAGTTATAATGACATCAACAAAACGTGGGGTGGTTACCTCAGCAAGAGAACATCAGGAAAGAGAAGACCTGGGTTTGAATCCTGGTTTGCTGAAGGACCAGCTGTTTCTAGGGGCTTCTTCTAGAAAAAGAGCCATAATGGCCAGGAGCCATTTGTCCTTGGCAGAACCCTTGCTGGAAGGCTGGGTCATGACTTGAATGGATCCTCAAGCCACTGACTCCCAACAGTCTGACACCAATGACAGGTGCATCCACCCACTGCCATCCGGGAAACTGAGGCACAGAGTACGTCACGTGCCCACGCTCACACCAGCACACCACAGCTGGGTGAGAATTATAACCCCAGGTCTGGCTCCAAAGCACAGTAAATCCTCCGCCAATTTGGTGTTTCCAAAAGAGGTGATGAAAGAGTTTGCTTCCCTCCCCACCCCTCTCCTTGAGGGGCCCCACACCCTACGCTTCACACATGCAACCCAACAGCCCCATCAAGGCTCTCAGTCACTGTGTGCTGTGGGTGCCCACCGTTGGTGGCTCTCTGGCCACTAATATGAGGAGTGGCAGGACGTGGAGAGGAGGGGAGGGGCTAAAGGCAAATCAGTTCTGTTTTTTTTCCACCATGTGAAAAAGCTGAAAGTTAAGCAACCCATCTTGTTTTGACCTCACATTGACTACATGAAAATAATTAAAAAAAAATAGTAGTGTCTAAAATACACTTTTTTTTTTGGAGTTCCCCCTGTGGCTCAGTGCAAACAAATCTGACTAGTATCCATGAGGATGCAGTTTCGATCTCTGGCCTCAGTGGGTTAAGGATCTTGTGTTGCCCTGAGCTGTGGTGTAGGTCACAAATGCGACCTGGATCCGGGTTTGCTATGGCTGTGGCGTAGACCAGCAGCTACAGCTCCGATTTGACCCCTAGTCTGGGAACTTCCATATGCCTTGGGTGCGGCCCTTAAAAAAAGAAAAAATATAAAAAATAAAATAAATAAAATTCAAGGTTTGGATTTGAGTGGAACATGGAAAAGGACAAAGAGTGAGGATAGCAGGACTTTGACAGGATCCATTTCAGCCTGTGTGAAGGAACTCTTTCGTTATCATGCAGACATTAAACAGTTCTTTGGAGGGGGAGGTACACCCACAGAATGTAAGAGTTCTCAGGCCAGAGGGCAAACCGGTACCACAGCAGTGACCTGAGCCACCGCAGGGACAACACTGAATCCTTAACCCACTGAGCCACAGGGGAACTCCTCTCCTTTTTTATGGTGGACTTCTTTATTACTTTTTAATTAATTTATTTATTTATTGTCTTTTTAGGGCTGCACCCACAGCATATGGAAGTTTCCAGGCTAGGGGTCAAATCAGAGCTGCAGGTGCTGGCCTACGCCACAGCCACAGCAGCAGGGGATCTGAGCCATGTCTGACCTACACCACAGCTCATGGCAATGCCCACTGAGCGAGGCCAGGGATTGAACCCACATCCTCATAGATACTAGTCAGGATCGTTCCTGCTGAACCGCAATGGGACCTCCTTATTACTTTTTTTAAAGTGTAATTGATTTACAGTATTGTGTTCGTTTTGGATGTACAGCATAGTGATCCAGTATATCTGCAGATTATATTCCTCTGTAGGTTATTATAAGAATGGGTGCGATTCGCTGTGCTATATGGCATATCCTTGTTTCTATCTGTTTTATGTGCAGTAGAGTGTATCTGTTAATCCGTGCCCCTCCCCCTTCGTAACCACACGTTTGTATTCTCTATCCGTAAGTCTGTTTCTGTCTTGCATATACATTAAATTGTATTATTCTTCAGACAGCACATATAAGTTATATCATATAGTATTTAGAGAATTTTTTCTTTTTGCTTTAAATAAAAAATGCTTCATCTTAACTGGCTTTGAAAGGATAATATTGGAACTACAGACCCTGGATCAGAGAGACAAAGGGAAAATGTTTTTCCCACCCCCCTGCCCCAGTTCTACTCTTGTTGTTCCGGGTGAAAGTCTCTGATTTCTAGAACAGTCCTCAGAGTGCAGTCCAAAGACAACACCCTTTCAGGGGGTATCCTCAAGTTCAAAGTGATTTTTATAACAGTAAAATGTTTGCCTTTTTAACTTTGTTGATGTTGGCACTGATGGTGCAAAATCAAAGGTGGGTAAAACTGCTTAGTTTTAGAGCCTTAGCACTATATTGTATTGTAATCACAGCATTCTTCACCAGGGATTGCAGGGGGGAAAAATACCAGTTTTTCTCTAAAAATGTCCTTGATGAAGCAGTAAAAATTAATTTTCTTTATAAGTAAATGCACATCTTTTTAGTTTCTGGGTAATAACATGGAAGGTACACAAAAGTTCTAGTGCTACTGAAGTGGACTGGCTGTCCCAGGTAATGCAGTGGTGTGCTTGAGTTGCAAGCTAAACTAACTACTTTATTCATAAGCACCATTTGTATTTGCAAGAACTGATGAATTACGTTTATTCAGACTTGTGTATTTGACAGGTATTTCAAAAAGTAAATAAAATACCTTTTGGAAAAGGTATTTAAAAAAAATAAAATAAAAAGGAGTTCCCGTTGTGGCACAGCAGAAACGAATCCAACTAGGAGCCATGAGGTTGTGAGTTCAATCCCTGGCCTCACTCAGTGGGTTAAAGATCCAGTGTTACCATGAGCTATGGTGTAGGTCGCAGACGTGGCTCGGATCTGATGTTGCTATGGCTGTGGCATAGGTCAGCAGCTGTAGCTCCAACTGGACCCCTAGCCTGGAAACTTCCATATGCCACCGGTACAGCCCTAAAAAGCAAAAAAAACCCACAAACAAAAAACCCTTAGAATTATCTGTTGCCCATGATAAAATTTGAGCTTTCAAGTGAAATTTTGAATTTTTGAAAACTTGTGTCTGCCACTGTGAGCTTGATAGCTTCTCAGGAATGTTTTCTGGTGAAATCAGTGGTGATAGGAACTAATGTGATAATTTGATACAATATGTTGAAATGGGTCCACATTTCGAAGCAATATTTTCCGATGACTAATGCATGTTACAAAATCACACGAGGGCAAAAGATCCACTCAAAGTGCAAGACGGACCAACGTAATTTATTGCAATCATAGGCAAGTTTATTGATAAGAAGTTTCATATTCCAACTGCGATTAACCTTTAAGAAACTGCCATTTGTCAGTTCAGGTGTAGTATAAAACAATAGGCAGTTATCGGAAACAGCTCATAAACACTCCTCCCTGTTCCAATTACAGACCTGTGTGAGGCCTCATTTCCTTCAAAATACATCACAACAGACTGATGCGAAAGCCAGTATAAGAATCCAGCTCTTTGCTATTAAACCAGACATCAGAGATCTGAGAACAGGTGAAACACCATTCTCACTCTTGGGGAAAAAGCTGTTTTTCAGAAAAATGTGAATGTGGACAGGTTATTTTAAAAAGGAGCCGTATTTTAGTTTGTTTTAATTTCCTAACATTGATGACCAGTGGTGAGCGTAAAACTAGCTCCCTGAGAAGAGTTAGGGGGCGTGTGTTCTGGGGAGGGGAGCCCTGAGTTGCAGCGTCTGCCGATTTCTCTGGTGTCAATACTCATTCTGATCAAGTTCCAGCTACCAACACCTCACTGATACAAAGCTGGGAAGAGGCCTGTACCATCAGCTCTGGCCAGCCTGTGGCCAGTGGGTGCCAGGACGCCAATGATATAACCAACCTAGTTTTTGGAATCCTCACGGATTTTGGAGAGTGAAAAGGAGGCCCAAGGATGAGTGTGAGCACAGGTGTCCCAGGGCCATTGTCCTTGTCTCTGCTAAGTCACCTTGGCAATGTCAGAGCTCCAGGAGTCCCAGCCTCAATCACAAACATCCCTCAACTCCACCTCCTCATGTTCTTAATAGAAACATCCGAAAATCTGTCTCCGCCAAACTCTGAGCAAAGACAAGATGTCTGAATCTTTCTAGTCTCTTCTCGAAAGAATTTTTTGCTTTAAGGAACACTTTTGGGGGATTCTCTCAGGAAGCGCTCACAGCTGGCTCCAGCTTGATCCCGATTTACCAGGAGATGGGTATGACCAGCTACAGGGAGATGTGACGCTGAGTGACAGAACTGCTGGCTGAGTGGCCAGCGACTCTGGGCCCAGCATCCCCACTCCATCGCCTCCAAGTTAGAATGGGGACAAAGATTAAGGACCCTTACGAAGAGAAGTTTATATAAACAAAATACTTTATTACTGGAGAGAGAAAAAGCCCAATTACAAAATTTTTATACTTAAGTTCTGTTCTTTTCCATGCCAAAGGTTTACAAGGGACTTTTAATTTCCCATAACTCTTGAGTTGAACCACATGAAACTGCCAACCCCGTAGATAAAACAGACAAATATTGGCAGTTTCACAGGGCCCAGCCCCATATAAAACGAGCTGATGGCTGAGATTTCTTTCAGCGGCAAGATGTTCCAGTCACATGTCTGTTGATGTTCTAAACGGATGTCCGAGGGATAAACAGGTCCTGCTTGAGAAAAACCTCCTGTGCTTAAAGCCACCGGAAGCGATCTTGTGTGGGGCTGAGACGGAGGCGCCCCTGTGCCGCTTCTGCTCCTTCCAGAGTGCGCTGCCGCCCGGTCCCCCACTCATCGCATGGATGGCTCGATTTGTCATCGCTGGCCCAACTGTCCCTCACGCCGCTAGTGAAGGCCGCCTGCCTTTGAAACCAACGTGACTTGAGCATTTACCAAAGCCAGGAGCACAGGCTGATCCAGGGGATCCTTCGAAACAACTACCAAAGTTTCCATCACGGTCAAGGCGTTTTCTCCACCTGAACGACCCCAACGCCTTCTCTCTTGCCCACTTTGCTTACCCCTCTCTTTGCCCCCGGGCACTGTGTCCGAGAAAATAAGAAAACAAACAAACGAACAAACAAACTGTGGACACTTAACAGAAAGGAGCAGCTTGGTATCCAGAAAGCCCAAGACTCGACAGGTGAACAGGACGGGACAAATCCTGCTTTGCTCACATCCCAGAGGTTTAATAAAGACCCCCCCCCGTCCACCCCCCGACCCCTGAACCTTTGGCTCTGTACAATAGCTTAACTTTAAATGGTGCTGAGATAAAAATAAAACTTTCTTACAAATTACATTTTTTCGCTCCAGTGAATTACTCTTGCAGTAAAAATAGCTGCTACATAAACCCCTCCTGATCTCTGAAAAGGATTCGCCTATTTCCAAAAATAGTATTCTGATTTTAATTGCACAGAATAATGTGGGGCGTGGGGGGGCGGGGCGCAAGAGGAGACGGCTGGTCGGTGGACGACGGAATCGAACTAAAAACTAAGTCTTGTGTATACACTCATTTAAAGGCATGCGTAGAAATGGAAAACATATGCCACGTGTCAAGAAAAATACTGCTTTATAGCTTTTACTTTACAATTAAAGGAGAAGCAGGGAGGCCGCACGGGCTCTCCCAGACAATAACATTAAGTTTCTTATAAAAATTCCCAAATGTACAAAGTCCTTGCCATAGATAATAACCCAGGCAAGCCAAAAAAACAAAACACAGGAATATTAACCCTCTTAGACCTTATTCCTGTACGTATACTAAATGTAAATAATACACATTTTACAACTTCCCTTAGGCCGCCCTTGGCGGATTAAATGTTTGCAAAATGCCATCTGTACTCTTGAAAAATGGAATATACGCGGATGTCTGCATTCTTATTTCACATACAGTTATATAATTATTTTAAATTACAATATACAGTTTCTGTTAAATAGGACTGTTAGGGGGATTTGGATAACAATGATAAGATTACCGTCATATATACAAACTAACTTCCAAAATGGCACGATTGCTTCCTTGCACCTTCTCCCCCTCGGAACCACAGAGACCTCTTTCGCATTTGCGATTCCTGGTGGCAAAAGGCAAAAGAAACCCCCCCCCCCCGCCCCCGCAAAATGTGCGTCCACGACCCGCTCGCTCCTTGGAGAAGACCCACCAGCGTGAAGGTTCCCGGCGCCACGAAGCCTGCTCGGAGCCAGGCCGGCTGCCCAGCGCGTCTTTCTCGGCCACTCTAAGGTAATAGCATCATACACAGAGCGTTCCTGTCAGCAGGCTTTAGAAGCGAGAATCCGTGCTGCTCTCGGCGAAGGAGAACCGCCGTCTCGGATGAAATAAGGCCACTGCTTCTTGGAGACGCCGCCGGACGCGTCGATCCCGCCGTTGAGCGCCCTTGTGAAGACGGGCGAGGCCCGCCCCGGGGCGGCTCAGTCCTCCGTGTCCGGCTGGACGCCCAGGATGGCGTGCAGCTCCTCGGGCGTGAAGCCCAGCAGGTTCTGGAGGTCGCACACGAAGCGGTACACGTAGCGCTTCCCCGACGTCTTGTGGATGATGTTCTTGTCGTAGTAATAGCGCAGACCCCGGCTCAGCTTCTCGTAGTTCATCTTGGGCTTGTTTTTCCTCTTGCCCCACCGGCGGGCCACCTGCGGGAAGGATGGAGATGGCTTCCATTCAATTCGGCGACTCAGAACAAGTGAACGACTGTCCCCCACGATGCCGGGTTTTTTTTGTTTGTTTGTTTGTTTTTTACTTTTTAGGGGCGCACCTGCGGCGGATGAACGTTCCCAGGCTAGGGGCTGAATCGGAGCTGCGGCTGCCGGCCTACACCGCAACCACAGGAACATGGGATCCTTAACCCACCAAGCGAGGCCATGGATCGAACCTGCATCCTCATGGATACAAGTCAGGTTCGTAACCCTCTGAGCCACAATGGGAACCCAGCCCTCTGCCACGATGATTCTGATGCATGCTCAGTCTCGAGGCCTTGACTGCTAAAAAAGGACCGCCAGAGGGGCCACCTGTGTTCGTGCACCTGCAGGGGCTCCACGTCCCCCACTGTCCCTCGGAGGACGGAGGGAGGTGAGCCCACCCACAGCTGCGTCTGCGGAGGCCTCTCCCTCAGCAAAACCTCCGAGGGCCAAGGGTTCAGAATCCGGGAAATGCTGTCTGGTCCCCCCTCCCCCCACCTCTTGGGCTTGCATTGCCATCACCAGCTGCTGAGTGCGATAGGGACCACAGGACATTCTGTCCCCCTCAACTTCCGCCGCCCCAGAGAATCGGGGAGGTGACAGACAATGCACTTTTGGTGCCAGAGACGGAGGGCTCCCCTTACGCTGTCCTGGAGGGGGGGCCTGTGTGGGACCTGCCCGCAGCTTTCTCCTCCAGACGCGGCTCGTGCAGTCCTGCCCAGCTCAGTGGAGGAGCACGCACCCAGCCCGCGGGCTGGCACAGAGCTACTAGGGGCTCAGGCCTCCCAGGAAAAAGGGCACATTTCCTAAGACATGTTCAGAAGGCCAGGTAAGAGCCTCGGTTTATACGTTGTGCCTTTTAATCTGATGATGGAGAAAGATGGTGAAGCCTGCCTGGTGCTATGCGCCTCATCGGGGACCCCAAACTGTTTATCACCGAAACAAAAGACTCCACTTGACGTTTCCCAACAGCCGGGAGGGCGTCCTACACAAATGTTCTCATCTGCACACTGATAAACCCTTTCTAAGGGCCAGAGAGTTGAATCCGGGAAGCCCCAGCGACGCAATCGGGTTTGAGAGCCCGGAGGCCAATTTCCCAAGCCCTGGACCTACCTCATCGGGGTCAGCGAGCTTAAACTCCCATCCGTCCCCCGTCCAGCTGATGAAAGACTGGCAGGATTTGTCGGAGAGCAATTCTAGGAGGAACTGCCACAACTGGATGGGTCCACTTCCTGCAGAGAAGCGGGCGGGTGCATGTTTATCTCTAGGTTTAAAATACAGCCAGGCTTCAGTCACCCTACTGAAGTGCGAGATGGGAGGCCTGGCTCTGGACTGGGTGCCAGCCTCGTGGGGTGACTCTAGGTGCTGGGGACAGCCTCTGACGCTTTAAGGGGGGGAGGTCGGACCCCTCCCGGAGGCGAGGGTTTCCTCCAGCCTCCTACTCTGGGAAAAGAGGTCACCAGGCCTTCGACTGCTGGGTTTGGTCTTTCTGGGGGGAAGAAAAATTCTGAGCCACCGACTCTTGGCATCAAAATCCCTCGCCCCGTTTAACCGCTTCTCATGTAATAACTTTCAAGGTTTATTTCTCGAAACTGGCCAAGGGACGGGGTGGGGGCAGTCGAAGGGGCTTTTCAACACAGAACAAGGCATGTCACTTGCGGGATCTCGTGCTGGGCTCTCCGACCGGATGGTGGTGGCCAAACCGCTTAAAAGCCAAGACTTGCTTTACTCAGCAGTCACGTGGGCATCTGGGGTCGTATCGTAGCTACAGCCTCACCACCTCTGTCTGGTGAGGTACATGCTCTGCCAAGTGCTCTTTATATATATACACACACACACAGACACACACACAGACACACACAGACACACACACACACAGACACACACACACACACACACACACACACACACACACACACACACACACACACAGACACACACACACACACACACACACACACATATATTTTTTTTTGGCTACATCCTGTGGTGTGCAGATGTTCCCTGGGCCAGGCATCGACCCTGTGCTGCAGCAGCAACCCAAGCCACTGCAGTGGCAACCCTGGATCCCTAACCCACCACACCAAGGAGAATGCCTATCTTTTCTTGATTAACATTCAGAACTGCCACTGCCTCATGAGGTGAGTGTGGCTGTACTGACATTTTAAAGATACAAATAAGACGGGGACTTCCCACTGTGGCTCAGTGGTAACGAACCCAACTAGCATCCATGAGGATGTGGGTACAAGCCCTGGCCTCACTCAGTGGGTTAAGGATCCGGCGTGGTCGTGAGCTGCAGTGTAGGTCACGGACAAGGCTCAGATCTGGTGTTGCTGTGGCTGTGGTGTAGGCTGGTAGTGGCAGCTCTGATTTGACCCGTAGCCTGGGAACCTCCATATGCCCCAGGTGTGGCTCTAAAAAAAAAAAAAGAAGAACAGGATGGGCTTAGTGGCCAGGTGCCTTGTCCTGGATCACAGGCCTATTAGAGCCCTTTTCCAAACCACAAGGCCGCCTCGCCAATACGTCTGTGGGAGCTGTCTTTGTCTGAGCCCACTTCCCCATCTATAAAATGGGTTAATACCCATGGCAGCCTGTCCTGGGGTCTACTGACCACCTGCCCAGTTAACCAAAAAGAGCTGGCAAGCAGCAAACGGTAACTAAGAGTAAAATGACAAACATGGCCACCAAGGCTATTTACTTATCAGGCCCCGACTGCCACGCACAAAAATTCCAGCAGTTTTCACACTCGGAGTACTTCAACACATTTCGACGGCCGTTTGTGTTTTACATGACAGAAAAAAAAGGCAGGTGCCCTATGTATTCTTATTTTAACCTACTGGATTTTTTTTAAAGTAGATTTTTTTTTTAATCCCCAGTGGCTCCATCTGGTCAAAATATAGAGAAAAAAAAAAAAAGCACATTTAAGGACACACAAAGCCATGAAAAAATTTTTTTCATATTTTCGCTTAAGTACTGAAAATATCTGGTTCTAAAAACAGCTTTCATATTTGTCCCTGGCCCAGAATAGCTCTTACCCAAACCCTCAAGATGAGATGGACTGCAGAAGCAAGAAAAGGTAAACAGTGCCTGAGTTATCTGAGGCGGGCTCTGCCGCCCCTCCCCGCCCCAAGCCAGTTAGCATTCTCCGAAAGTCCTGGCACGGCTGAGTCAGAGCTTAAGCCTCCGCGGTGGCCTGTGGCTCATCCGCACATTCCAGGTGAGGGAGCGGCCTGGGGGTGCTCACGCACGAACACGCCCCCAAGACCGAGCGGGGTCCCAACTCTCTTGGATCCAGGATCACGCCCCACACGTAAAACGCGGGGTATCGACGCAAGGAGGGCCAACGAGCGACGCCCTGGGTACACACGGCGGGGCGGGGACCGGGGACGGGGCGGCGCGCGCACCTGTGAAGCCGGCCAGCACGGCCGCGGGTATAACCGGTTTGCCCTGCTCCGCCGGATCGCTCCTCTCCTGGATGTAGTCCTTGAACGACATGGTCGGCTTGTTGAGGCAGAGGGACTGGCCGCAGTCGTCTTCGAAGCTCTCGAAGGAAGGCACCCGCTGCACGTCCAGCAGGGAGGACCGGCTCGGCCAGGACCGCAGCAGCGGCTCGGAGCCCTCGAAGCTGTCGGCTCCGCTCTCGGGGGCGTCGTGGTCCCCCGGCTTCCCTGAGAGAGAGAGAAGCCCGGGCTGTGACCCTCCAGGACTCCGGAACGTCCGGCGCCACCGCCCAGCAGTGCCGACGGTGGCTTCGCGGGCACCAGCCCCGCTCAAGCTGGTGTGCAATCTCCCAGATTTTGCACGAGGCCCTTAAGCCGAACAGACCATGACAAACAGACCCCCGAGTGCGTCTTCCATCCACGGCAGGATGGACGCACCGGTGTCGCTCAGAGTGGAGAAAGGGGCCGCCAGCCGCCACGTCCAGCCACGTGACGGATCTCAGACACGATGGTGAGCAAAAGACAAACACAGGCGGAAACAGAAGGTGCGACTGCACTTACATCAGGCTCAAGGATGGGGAACACCACGGTGATAAAAGTCAGAGCAGAGGCACGTCCTTGGGGTGAGGGTGCTTTTGACTGGGAGGGGGGCGTGAGGGAGCCCCGTGGAGTGGGGGGCACCCTCTCCATGTCACACAGGCGTGTTAGGGAAAAAGTCTATCTGGGCTCTGTGCACGGCATACATGCATCTCCGTAAAAAGAGAGGTGTCACCTTCCAACACTGTCCCCCGCCATGTTCCCCTGGGTGCAAGAATCAGGTTTCAACAGCAGAGACCGTGTCATTTACCCGACACCCCCAATGCCCAGACCGGAGCCTGAGGCATATTAGGGGCCGCCTGCTGTGACAGTGACCCGAGAGACGGGTCCTTGACCTCCTCCAGTGGTTCAACACCGGAAGACTGATGAAGACGCTCACGTCGCCGCCCAAGCGTGGCTCCGGGGATCAAACCTGCAGCCCGGTTGAGAGGAGCGCTTGGAAGCCGGGATCTTACCGGCGCTGCCGGAGAGCAGGTTCAGGCTGCCGCCGGGGAAGTCCTGGCTGACGGAGCAGTAGTTGACGCTGACGGTGCTGAGCCGAGCCTTGGGGAACATCTGAAAGTCCTGCTCGGGACCGAGCGTGCTGGGCGCGGAGGATGCTGGGCACAGGCCGTCCAGGAGGCTGCCTTTGGGGTAGTTCTGCGTCTGCACCCCGTACGGGGCCTGCTCCACACCAAAGCCTGGAACAGAACCGCGGACGGCAGTGCTGTCAGGCGACATGACCGCGAGGACCAGGGACCCTCCACACGTCAAACCAAGCAGCCCTGCCCGCTCCAGCCTTCCCTCTGCAAGACCTTGCCGGAAACGTGGGCATCGATGGGCAGGTTTTCCACTAAGCCCTCCTCTTCTCAAACGCCTCATCCTGTTAGTCAATGAGCCTTTTTCCAAAGCACCTGCAGCACTTCTGGACCCCGGGTGCATGGCTCATGTGACTACCCCTACAGCTCTCATTTATCCAGGGAGCCCCAGGATCACAGGGACACCGCCCCGTCAGCTCCCGAGGAAACTGAGGCTCAGGCAGGTGAAGCGATTTGCCATCCAGTGTGTGATTCGTAAGGGGACATCTCCAGTCACCTGTCCACACCGGCTGGGGACCACTGTCACCTACGCTCGCCAAGGTCCACCACCGGAAGGAAGGACTTGAATTCCACGACACCTCTTTAAATTCCAAAGTTCACAGCAAGTTGAGTGTTGCTGTCCACACATTTCCTGTGTCTGCCACCTCTGTTTGTTACGCTCATCTGACCACAAGAATCAGTTCCCTCCACTCTGCCCCGATTAGTTATAAATTCCCGAGACCAACGCTGGCCAATGCAAAGATAACGCAAGCCACCGAGGCCCCGTTTCTAGTAACCACATTAAAAAAAAAAAGAAAAAGAGTTTCCTGTTGTAGCACAGTGGAGACAGATCCGACTAATAACCAGGAGGTTGCAGGTTCAAGCCCTGGCCTCGCTCAGTGAGTTACGGATCTGGTGTTACCGTGAGCTGTGGTGTAGGTTGCAGACACAGCTTGAATCTTGCATTGCTGTGGCTCTGGCGTAGGCTGGCAGCTGTAGCTGATTTGACCCCTAGCCTGAGAATCTCCATATGCCGTGGGTGTGGCTCCCCCCCCAAAAAAGGGAAAAAAAACAAGTGAAATGAACTTGAACCTTTTACTTGACCTAAGCGATCCATTATCATTTCACCATGTAATCAGAATTTTGAAAATTATTAAGGAGCTGCTTATGTCCTTTGTCCAATACTAAGACTTTCAGATCCGGAGGGTGTGTGTTCTATTTTCAGTGTGGACCAGCCACACTTCAAATGTTTAGTGTCTGGATTTGTGGGCATGTACGCGGTCACCGAGTGGGAGGGTGAAGGTGCCCTTGAACTTGACATAAACCGAGACGGCGCCTTTGGGCTCTCCACAGATCTAACAGGGAGACTTAGAACCAAGCTCTTAAGGGCAGAATTAATTTCACTGACCTAATGAATTGCTATTAATCCAATGAGGAACGGAGTTGAGGTGTGAATTTTCTTCATACTGATCTTCCGTCTTTTCTTGGTTTTCTGAAAAAGAAACCCCAGGAGACATAAGATTGCAGAAGAAAGTTCCTTTCTGAATTACTGTTCTACAGTAATTTCAGCATAACTGAAGGCACTGAGCACTTCATCGGACAGTGTTCCACCTCATCGGGTTGTTTAAAAACCCTAGAGACAGAAATGCGTTTTCCCATAACGAGAATAAGGCTTCCAAAATTCACGCTGCTAGCAGCAAAGTTAAATTTTCTATCGCCTCATGGGAGAGATCTAGATGGTGTAGTCAACAAAGGGTTAAATGCTTAGGACGTGCACCTGGACTGCAGGTTAGTCACAGGGACGGGTTCCTGTCCTGCTGAAGCTTATGACCCACTGGCTCTAACCCTGACAGTGTGTCCAGGGTGGGGAGCGCAACAGAAAGAGAGGTCAAAGCAGTGCTATGGGCGTCTGAACCGGGACACACATGCCCAGGAACTTTAAAAGGGAAAAGATTAGAGCCCCCACCTGTCTGCTTACTTCCTCCACACACACACACACACAGACTCACACACTGAGAAATGGCAAAAAGAGTCCAACCTGCCTGCTGAAAAACTGATTCACCAGAAACTTATCAGATCCATCAGTCTTACCCAAGTTCAGGAAAAATTTGACTCTTCAAAAAATAACGGAAGCCAGAACTAAAAAAGCTGGCAAATGACCCTAAGGTCTTTTCAAGATTCTCAGTCTGTTACGGTCACTGAAACTCAGGGTTTAAAATCAATTAAATAAGGAATAATTTCCTGAACCCTTCTCATGGACTTATTTTCATGTATTTTTAACTTGAATGATCCGTCACGATAATGCTTTTCCCTTTAAACTCAATGTATTTTTAATACCGCTCTTTTAAGGTCAAAATCAAGACTTTCTATATGATGAGGGCCAGTTTCTATATACCAGTGTGTAAATGTGTATCAGTTCCTTCTACATTTACTTATGAAACTAAAAAAAAATTCTTGGTTGGATTCCATTTGGTCTTAGGAACAGTTACTATAAAATTCCAGGTTTATCTGAATAAAGGCTCCCTTTCACTGAGGCTGACTTATTTCTTAAGGCTCCATAAAGTGAGCCTCAGCACACGCACATTCTTCCTGCCTCCACATCTGAGCTACACATTCACCTCCGATGTGTGGCATCTGGCAACAACGAACACCTGCTGACTAAGGCCCCTGCCTTGTAGCTAATGCTCCCCACACACGTACTTAAATGGATCAAAATCTGGAATCGCCGCCACGGAGCTGACTCACTCCAGTGGCACCTGCAGACAGCTTGCCCTGTATCACCGGAAATGCTGACCCCACAGCTGGAGGGCGCCAGCGCCCCTCACCCTTTCCAGCCACCAGGAAAGGGACTCTTTCTGCCAGGGAGCCACCCTTTCCACCAGGGAGCCCGGTTGCTTGGCAGGTACCTTTGATCATCTGTTCCAGATGCTCCCAGAGAATGTCACCCACAAAGTCAGGGGCCAGCTCCAGAAAGCGCTCCTTGCCAAGGTTACACAACACCTGGCCAGTCATGCCGAACCTCTGCAGGTTGACGTCCACCAGACTGAACTCGTTGATGGCCCAGAGAAGCCACTGGCACACCTGCTGTTCCGTCCACAGCCAGGGATCTAACAGAGAGGGAAGAAAAAAGGAGGCAGTGAGACCGGACGCACTCCTGATTTACCCGCAGAGCCCAGATGGGCACCAGAGTCCAAGGAAATGAGTGAGACACCCAGGAAGAGCCTCAGACACTAAGAGCAGTGCTGGATGAAGTACTCAACTGGCTGGGTTGTGAAATTAAAACTGGCTCAAATGAAGGACCTCTCTACCCCTCTTTGCAAGATGCCCTGAACAAATGCTTAAAATCAAGTCGTCCCATGTGATGGCGGTCTCGGGCACCCACGGAGCACAAGGCAGGTGCAGAAGGCAGCTCACGAGGCAGCACTTACTCTTTGGGATGCCGAGGCGGCACTGCTCCTTTTTGAAGCCACTGAAGGTAGCTTTTAAGGCTTGACTCATCACAGCCTTGCTGCATGGGGTCAACAGAGGCAATTCACAGTTGGTCGAGTCTGGAAAAGAAACCCCGTGGGGATGTCAGTTCAAGCTGGCAACACAGGCAGCATCCGGGGGGCTAGCCTAGTTTTACAGGAAGGGCAATTCTGATCTCAAATCTTCAGCATCATTTTTAATTTTTAATTTAATCTTCTTTTTCTTTCTAGGGCTGCACCTGCCGGCCTACACGACAGCCACAGCAACTCAGGATCCAAGCCGCATCTGTGACCTACGCTGCGGCTTGCAGCGATGCCGGATCCTTAACCCACTGAGCGAGGCAAGAGATGGAACCCACGTCCTCACGGGCCCTGCATGGGTGTTCGTAACCCCCTGAGCCACCATGGGAACTCCAAGCATCATTTTTTACAGGAGTGTAAATATTAACAAAAAATGTTTTTGGCTGAAATTGAGAAAACTATACATCTCATGACCACACTTATAAAAAAAAAAGATCTAAAAACGCGAGTTTGGTTTTGCCAGATTTCATAAAGTGGTGATGGCTAGGTGACATTTCTATTTAAGATTATTCTTAAAATTTAGACAACGAAAGAAATTGCATAGGTTTTGGACAAAAGGCTTAGGGCTTCTAAGTGGCTAATCTGGAAGTGACTTCGTTAAACTCAGCCGCCAGCAAAGGGACCTCGGGCGTGAGACTAAGCACCCGGGAAGGTGGCGCCCCTTCCGTTTTTACTGCAAAACTGTCTGCTCTGGACTCCCTCGGCAGTTTCAAGAATGATACGTGGCCATCACGTGAGGGCACGCTTACGTGTAGTTAGTTTTCTGGGCTGTTATTCTTCCTAGCACCTAACTTCACATGACAAAATAATTTCTGGAATGCTTCCAACTAATAACTCTCATCGCAGTGATGGCAGAGGCATCGCTGACGTGCGGTGCCTTTAAAAAGAATCCACAGCAACGTGAAGAACTACAGAGGCCGCTACAGATGGGGCAAGATGAGCACGGACCAAACTCGGGGTCGGGGGGGGACAGATCTGGGAAGCCAGGATGGGAAAGCTGGCGGGCACTGTAATGTCCGCTGGTCTGCTGTGCAGGGCGGACTGGGAGGTGAGGACAGGCTGGCTGCTGTGTTAAAAAACCCCTAGGGAAAGCTCAGGGGCTCCCCTGCCCTTTGCTCCCAGCAGGGAACTCGCTCTCCTTGGGGGAGCGTCTGGCAGGTGACACCCACCACCGGCATAAAAAGGGAAAACTGTCTTCTCTCAGACACAGAGCTTCCGCCTGACTCTCCATAGAAAGATTCAAGACACCAACTGTCATCTCTCCATTAACTGAACCGCGGAGGGACCTCACGCTCAACTGGCCAAGTCCGAGGAACAAATTACCATGAGAAATTGAATCCAAGCCTGTCGGTACTTCTTGGAGCGTCTGGTCTTCATTCAGTGGGGGGAAAACCGAGAGCAGGGACCCATCAAAGGTGTCAAAGGCGGGCTGGCGCTGCAAAGGCAACGTGGCAAAGAAAACTGAAACACGACGGTCCAGCTTATTTAACGACCTGTCTGAAAAGCGGTCCAGGCTTTTGAGAGGGTCAAATCCATCCCAAGGATCCCATCTGCCTCTAGATGACTTACGGGCACGTCCGGGAGATTTTGCAGGTTTGGTGCCAGACCACCAAAATAAAGTGAATACGGCAGTAAAGCGAGTCATACAAATTGTCTGGTTTCCCGGTGTATATAGAAGTTACCTTTATGAAGGCGTCATTATGTCTAAAATATCATTATGTCGGAAGAATATCCTTATGTCTAAGAAACAACACACGTAGATAACTTACAAAGTCCTTTACTGCTAGAAAATGCTACCATCATCTGAGTCTACAGAGAGTCAAACTTTTTGCTGGTGAAGGGTTTGAAACATAGTGAGAATCACCAAAAAGGTGACACAAGAGACATGAAATGAGCAAACGCTGCTGGAAAAACGGCGCCGGAAGACTTGTTCAACACAAGGCGGTCACAAACCTTCAATTTGTAAAGAAATGCATCAGAGCTAAGTGCAGTCGAACACTTTGGTACACCTGTAATCAACTGCAGAGTCAGAACGACTGCAAATTTCTTTTCAATGCCTCATCAATCTAAATGAAACAATTCAGTCAAGAAACCTAAAAACAAGGAATCTTCGAACAGGGCCAGGAGGGAACGCAAAGACCCCCTGGTCCTTCGAAGCTACGTGGGAGAGGAACTCAGTCTGGTTGTGGGCATCAGCAAAACGACCCTTGGGGAGACAGTTTACACTCACTGCGGCTAAAGAGAAAGCCAAGTGCCTGAAACTCAAAAATCAAACTACAGAATACATTACTTTATCTGCAGAAGTGTTTACTCTGAAATGCTGACCGTGAAACACTACCACAGAGGCAAGATGCGTTCACTTATCTATTTCAACGGTGCAGAAAACTCTAGTACAATTGAGAAGAGTCCTTAAGGTTTAATTTTGTAAAAGTCTGTTGAAAAGGACAGCCCCGCCCCCACCAATCAAAAGGGCAATTTTCCCAAAGAAGGTAAGCTGAAAGTAAACCCACCTACAATTTAGGGGAAAAGGGAGGAGAAATACACAGAGCAAGAGAAGCCTGGAGCTCAGAGGATTTCTAATAATCTCCCAGCCAGGAAATTAAAAAGCCAGGGCCAGCACCGGGCTTCTGGGAGCCAGCCCGCTGTTTTTTTCTCCTAGAGACTGAGTTTTCTAACTTTTTTAGGTTTTAATTAACATTTATCAATGAAATAGCCTTTAACGCAAGACTGATTTTTAAGTGACAGATAAAGGCCTGATTCATTGTTGCCTAACTGGTGGAAAAACGTGAAGAAAGGATAAGCTTTTCCAATATAAGCTAGAAATCCCATGTCATGTGTCATGCGATGACCCATCTGTTGAGTCATCAATTAAAAAATGTGTAACACATTTTACAAATAAAACGGTCTGTGCGCTTTCTTTTTAGCAATGAGGAACAATGAATGACACATTACATAAGAGAGCAGGCAGAAGCTGGGGCTGGCCCCAAACACTAGAGACAAGGATGTCCCAATAATGTTGGAGCCCAGCCCCCAAAACCCAAGGCCAGGATGTCCAGTTGCTCAAGACCCACAGGGAAAAACCAATCAAACAAGTGCGGAAACACTCACACCCAGGTTTTCAAACTACCTTACAGCAGCAGTAATTTTAGTGAAATAGCCCACAGATTTTTAAAATTCCCACTAGCATTGCCCAGGTGACTAAGAAACGCCTTTTCTTTCCCGCCTGCACTCCAGACTGTTCTTATTTTAAAACCAGGAAGCCAAAAGTCAAGGCCAATTCCTGCTGCGTATTTCAGTCCGTCAATTTCATCAACGACGGCGCTTTCTCCAAACCCAGAAAGCACATGGGTGTCATCAAACCTCTTCTCATTTATGGGAGAAATTTTTCTCTCTGGAGGTGTCATTTCAAACAATACCATACGGTTTCCGCCACGCTCAAAACATCTGATCAGATGAAACCAAAAAAACCTCACTAGCTTGAAGTCTGATAAACTTTAGGATATTCTAGAGAGGCCTGTACCAATGTTTTGCCTCTTTGGCCAAAACAGACAAATAACCTCATACAAAGACAAGCAGAGAAAAAAAGACAACACGCCAGACGTATGTTATGGAACAAAACACTGGGCTGGGGAGAGACCATCTAAAATGAGCACATTTCTACACAAGGTTAAACAAAACAGTCACAACTCACTGGCACCTTTGGAGAAGGCAGATGGGAAATTATCAGTTTGTGTTGCTAAAGAATGTCCCCAAAGGAACCGGGATAGAAGCTCCATGAAATCTGTTTATTATGCAGTGGAGAAGGCGCTTTCATGTTTAAACTGTTCCTTGGTTTATATAAACAGGACAGACTGCCGGCTTCGTGGTGGGCATGGCCTGCCGGCCTCTTCTAAGCTATTTCATGTCAGCTCTTAAACAGCCCTTCCGTCACCCAAGGAAACTTCTGAGTGGACAGAACTGATAGCTTCTCCAGCTTTGTTCTCTTGAGCATTCACAGGTTCTGTCACCTGATGGGAGCCTCAGAAATAAATTCCAAAGGCCTCACCATCTACAACCTAAACGCTTTCGTATCTCAGAGGCCAAGTCCAACAAGCACCAGGCCACCCATTCTACAGACTTGAAAACTGAGACCCAGAGAAATTAAGCCAACTGTCCAGAGGCACGCAGCCAGGAAATTAAAAAGCCAGGGCTAGCACCGGGCTTCTGGGAGCCAGCTCATTGTTTTTTCTCCTAGCGATTTGAGTTTCCCTTTTTTTTTTCTTAAGTGTTAATTAAAAGACTTGTTCACTCACCTTGAGTGTAGCTCTGTAACTGTTAGACACAGGGGCCACCTGATCCATGTTCTTGATTCCAAAATCATTCATCTTTAAAAAAAGAAAAGAAAAAAGAAATGAAGGAAGTATCAAAGAGGCAACAAATCAGGTCCATTTTTAAGTAGTTGCACTGGCCGCATATACAACGAATTGTGGCTGAGTCCATCAGCCCTCACAGGCCATTCAAAACTGAATGCCAGGAATTCTTCTCACAAAAGGGATGCCATTTAAGTCATTAAATTATAATGCCGAGTCTCCACTGAATGCCACTTAAGTTTGAGGCGCACAGATAAGGTTGCCTTCTGGAAGGCAGGGGACCCTGCCCAGGGAACCTGGCTGGGAGTCCTGGGCAGGGGGTGGACCTGCCTATCACGACCAAGGCCAAGGTCAGCTCAGAGGATGGGCCTGGAGGGCTGCCTGGAGGTGGGGGGCGGGCTGCGGGCCACCTCCCCCTGCACGAGGGGGAGTCAGTTCAACCTGGGAGCCTGAGGGCAAGCGGCAGGGACCACCTGCCACCAGCAGCAGCTCCCGGGGCAGATCTGGACCCAGGAAGGCCTGCTGGGGACACCCGCCTGGGAGCAGGGAGGAAGCACAAGCCCCAGGAAGCAGATAAAAGGGAAAAACACTGCCTGAGACCAAACCCTCTCACCCGGTCGGGTCCCACATCCTCCTGCACTGAGTACACAAGCTCAAAATACATCTCTTTTTTTGTGTTGCTTAGCTGTGCGTTTCTGCAAGAGGAAGTAATTCCCCTCCCAGATCTGGGTTGATTCCAGACCTGCACTGACCCGTGTGGTAGACACCAGCCACGCGGGGCTACTGAGCGCTTGGCACAGGGCTAGGGCCAGCTCAGGTGTGCTGGGCATGGAAACACACACCTGGATTTTAAAGATCGCGTAGCAAGAAGGAAAAGCTCTCGGTACGAACTTTAGCTTTCCTGCACGTTTATGTAATATTTTGAAAGTGCTAGTATACCGGTGTTAATATCTCACCTAGTTCACTGAATTCAATGTGGCTCTTCGGAAACTTGAGATTTACATGTGCGATTCGTAATTGGACAGTTCCCTACGTGACCTGTGATTGCTGTAATCAACCAAAAACTTATTTGGGGCCCTGAAATGTAATTGCTTGGCAGGGTAAGTTAAATATTAATGAGCGAGAAACGTACCTAGGTAATCCCACCAGAACCTTAGATTTAAAAAAAACAAAAACAAAAACAGAGCAACTAAGCTGATTTTCAAAATAACCTGGGAAATCACAGATGACAGGTAACCCCCACCCCCACCCCAGGCTTCAGGGTCAGGAGGAAGACTTACAGGGTACCTCTAAACTGCCCACCCTGCGGTCTCCACCGGGTGCTCCCACCTGTTCCAAGAACCTTGAGTAATTAAAATATTGTGCAATGAAAGCGCTGACAGGCTGACGGGCGGAGGCAAATAGCATACTTTTCCCATAACTACTTAATTCGAGTTTGTACTTTCTTGTTTTCTCTTTATGGTCAACATTATGGCTAAACCAGACCTCCCAACAACTCAGCACACATCCACACACCCCTTGGCTAGACAGCCCCGCGGGAGGAGGAAAGCGACAGCCACCGGGGAGGCCGGAGGCGCTGGGGGAAGCTGTTAACGCCTCAGAGTGCCAGGTAATTTTCACGGTGGCCAGTGGAGGCTGGAAGCTTTGACAATAAATAAGAGTCGGGGGCGCGGGTGGGGAGGAGGGGTGGTCCTGGACAGAAGGGACCAGGTTTGCTCAGAATCTCCACTTGATGGACTGGATCGTGTCCCCCACAGGCCCTGAAGATCAGTACTTACTACTGATCGGTGCCCTGGCTGAGGGCCCCGCCCGAGCTGAGGGTCTCACCAGCCCGCCCGGCTGAACGGCCTGACAGCCCTGAGAGGCAGATGTGACCTCTCACAAGGAGGCAGCAAAGATCCAGAGACCTCAGGTACCCGGCCCAGGAAGACGCAGCGACAGCAGGGGCACTGATGGGGCCCGGCGCAGACCCAGTCCCAGGCCGCTAATGGCCTTCCCGCCTTCGCTCTCCCGGGAGCCCAAGTAACCCGAAGGATGAGGCTGGGGCCCTTCTCCCAGCTCATCAGAAAAAAGCAGAGACGGCACCCGAGTCCCCTTAGACGAGGTCCCTGCTCGCCATACTTCACGACCCGAAATGCTCCTTCACGTTCATGGAGCTTTCCGCCATTTGTCTGGGTCGGCTAAGTCCTACACCTGCTGCTGACATTAACAAGCTTCGAACAGGAGACTGAAAAGGAAGGATATCTCGGATGTTGACAGTTATCCATCCCCTGCGCCCGGTGTTATCCCACACTTCGGCTTCGCAGAGGGGCAGCGAATGGATGGTAAGGGCAATGGAATAAGGCTTGCCTGGTTTTTGTGTACAAACACCAGGAGGAAGGGCAGTCTGCCACTCCCACATAAAGGGCTGTAATTACTGGCTACAGAACAGAATTCTTTTGTTGTCCAGCTTTTAATTTGTTTTGTAAAGACCACGTAGAATCAAAGTGCTCTACCCATGGTTTCTGGCAAACACATAACTAATCAAATTTAAGTTCACTTCTTTTATTCCACAGGGCCGGTCGAGGTGGCACACAGGCCGAGTTTCTCCATATCATCATAAGTCAGTTTCACATTTAGGTCTCTTGGGGGGTTGCCCTACTGACTGTTGCTTTTGAACAACAGCAACGGGAAATGGCAGCCTTGGAAGAGCTGAGAATGATAAAGTTTTTAAACAAGCAAAACTTGCAGGACAACGGCACCCTTAGTTCTGTGAGATTAGAACACAGGTTAGTCTTTTGGTAAATTTGGGGGGGGGGGGAAAGAAAAAGAAAAACCCGAAATGCACTTTTGAAGATCCATTTGCTTTTTCTTTTGAAAGTTATCGATTTAGAGACAGGGCTGATTAATCCCAGAAATGAATGTTCAACTATTTTCCTGCAGGACCCAGAGCGCTAACATTTATTGTACTGTGATATTACTCAGAATTTTAATAAACCTTAACTCACAGATGTATCTCTGATTGGCGGCGGTGTGGGCAGGCACAGAGCGCACAGGTGCTTCCACTGTACAGAACAAATATCATCTCTTACTGGTAAATTAAAATAAATTACCTCTCTCTCCAGAGGGGACTGGCTTACTTCTTTCTAAATAAGTCGCACGTCAACTACTATTTTAGGATACCCTAAAATGGAATACAGGCTAATATAAAAAAGTCTCCTGTGCTTAAAAAAAAAAAATACACGCACAATTGCTGTTACCTCTTCATCCAAAATGCCGTTAAGAACGGGAAAAAGGCAGCCTTGAGCACCTACATCCGCATTTCCGACTGGCTCCCCAGGTTCGCCTCGCAGGACCGAGGGCTGCGAGGTAGAGGACCTGGGGCGCCCGCGGGGGTCTCGCTCGAGCGCCAGGACCCTCCCCGCGCCTCCCTCGCCCGACGCCCCGGCTGGGCCCCGGACGTGGCCGAGCAGGTGACCGGGGGGTTGGGATCCGCGCGTTTTCGGGGATCCGCAGCTTCCAAGGTGTTTCAGGAGCCCCTAGCCCCCGATCTTCCCGGGCCCGACGCCCTCCAGTAAGTCACCCACAAACTGGGACGCTCCGGGGCCCCTCCGACACCCTCTCTGGCGTCCCCCAGCCCCTCGGCGATATCAGGTCCCCCAGGCACCCACTGGCAAGAGCCCCCCCACCACGCCCGCGTTTCCTTTTCGTTTTAAGACAAAAGCAAGTGAAACAAGCCGGCGCGCCCCGCCCGCCCCAGCCGGCTCGGCGACCCCAGAGCCGCGGCCCAAGTTCGCAGCCGGCTCCGCGCGTCACCGCCGGGCCCACTTCGCGCCCCACTTGCCGACCCCAAAGCCACTGGGCCACCCATACCACGAGCTGAGCGGATCGGATCCCAGAAGCAAGACCCCTGGATCCTAGGAATAGCCGCCACCGCTCCGGGACCCCGGCTGCGCCATGGGATCCGGGTCTCCGGGCCACCCACGTCCTCCACCCAGTTTCTGAGTCCCTTGGGAAAGGAAATCGGGGCCCGGAGGGCGCTCCCCGCCGGACCTGCCCGACCCTGGCCGCCCACCCGGCCCGACCCTGCTCTTACCGCGCCGCTGCGGGCAGGGCGGCCGGCAACTCCGGGCCCGGGCTCCTCGGTGCGCGCCGGGGAGGGCGCGGGCGGCGGGGCCGGGACGCGGGGCCGGCGCTCGGCGGGCCTGAGCCGGCAGGGAGCGGCGGGCGGCGGGCGGCGGGCTCCGGGCGCTCGGGGCTGGGGCGACACCGCGCTCCGCGCCGCCGCTGGAGGAAGTAACCGGCCGGTCCCCTTGGCTGCGCGCTCTTCAGGAGCCGGGGGTGGACGGAGGAGGGAGGGGAGGCGACAGCGAGGAGGGGAGGA
>PVHT020000170.1:7770891-7833581 GCA_004024745.2 Catagonus wagneri | reverse complement strand
CGGGTCCGGAGGCTTTAACGACCAAACCTGTCCTGGCAGGACCGGAGCAGTGCTGGTGCCACCGAGTGGCCGCAGGGCTTGGGTAATAAGGGACTATTTCTGGCCCAATTCTTGGACCTCTTCGTGGCCTTCTGACTTCTGACCATTCTGTCCAGAAAAGGCAGTAAATGACATGCTAGACGTACAAAGCGGGCCGTTTTCTGGGTCGCGGAGCCAGCCCCCCTGCTCCGGGAAGCCCTGTTCCGTGGAAGTGGCGCCCCCTAGAGTTGAACTGTGCCTTAGTAGGAACCAGCCTTGACTGAGCTTCCCTGGGCTAATTCTCAGGGTAATTGTCCTCACTTTAAACATGAGGGAATGGACCCCTCGGGTAAATAACTTGCCGAGTCATAAGACGTGTAAATGGGAAATTCAGGGCTGAAACTGCAGTTTATCTGACTCCCAACTATGGTCAAAACCATCACCCTTCCTGCCCATTTCCATTTTTAGCAGGAAATACTTGAGTCCGTGGCTAGAAAGGTGCGCAATTCCTATTCAGGGTCAGGTCACATTCTCAATGTTTTGGAGGAATATCTAGACTCCCAAGGGTGGGTATAAAATAAAATAGCTCAGCTTAGGCAAGGCCAAGGACTGAAAGTTGGTGCAACCCAGGGACTGCAGTGCTGTGAAGGGAGAGAGGAGCAGCCCTGGCTTCTCTGTTGCCAAGGTTCCCGGTTTCCATGGCAACCCTAACTCAGGAGTTATCTGGATAATTGAGATACTATTGCGCCTTAATGTTTCTGGGTACCTGAGGGTCTCCAGGTATCAGCACTGGGTGGGTGGGAGACAGAGTCTGTGGGAGCTCAAAACACCTGGTGCTGAGAGGACTGATACTGACAGCAGATTGAGTTGATTCTGATGGTGTCTCCATGTATATTCAGGCCTGGATCAGAAATCACTGACAGGTCAAGAAGGAGTTTCATAAATGGAATACAGATTCATAGTAAGTTGCCATGGAGATCCAAAGAGTATGCTACTTTTTTTTTAAACTGTTGCAGAAAATACTGACTCATCTGGGCTGCAGTTTCAGCTAATAGAGGGTCTTTTCCCCCACAGCCCTTGAGAGCTGCTAGAAGCTTGTTGCAGACAGCCAGTGGGTCAAGTTCAGTTGCCTAGAGTGGGGCTGGCTGCCTTGTCCATAGCACCTGCTCCCGTATCCTTGAGTGTCCAGTGCTCAGACCTGAGGGCCCCCTGAGTCCCTGAGATCCACTGACCCTTTGGGAAAGCATCTTTCCTTCTTCAGGGGCTGACAGTGGGGGATGGGCACAGAAGGGGCGTTCCCATCACATCTGAGCTGAACCATGTCAAAAGAAGGGGCACAGGGAGTTTCTGTTGTGGCTCAGTGGGTTAAGGACCTGACATAGTGTCCACAAGGAACGGGTTCGATCCCTGGCCACTCGCAGTGGGTTAAGGATCTGGCATTGCCTCAAGCTGCCCATATAGGTCACAGATGCAGGGCTTGGATCCAGCGTTGCTATGGCTGTGGCGTAGGCAGGCAGCTGCAGCTCCGATTCAACCTCTAGCCAGGGAACTTCCATATACCAAAGGTGCGGCCCTAAAATGGGGGAAAAAAAAAGAGAAGGGGCACAGGAGTTTGGAGACAGTCTGCTACTGACAAACAACTTTTCCTCTTTTCTAATTCTCTAAACCTTGAGCCAGTTCCCTCCTCTAGAAGCAAGCGTGATTACGGGACCTAAGCGTCATGAGGCCATCACGGCCTTTTGACATAGAACCAAAAATGGAAAGAATTTGTTCAGCACGGGGTCGAGAGAGGCTCAAAATGATGTAACTATTAAGGGACTTCTTCTAAGCTCCCCTCTGGGAGTATTTTATGAAAAGTCCTTTAAAAAATACATACAGGAGAGTTCCCCACGTGGCTCAGCAGGTCAGGAACACGACTGTATCCATGAGGATGCAGGTTCCATCCCTGGCCTCGCTCAGTGGGTTAAGGATTGGGCGTTGCCGCCAGCTGTAGTGTCGGTTCCAGACGCAGCTCAGATTCTGCAGACGTGGCTCAGATTCTGAGTTGCTGTGACTGTGGTGTAGATATCAGCTGCAGCCCCGATTTGATTCAACCCCTAGCCTGGGAACAGCCATATGCTTGCAGATACGGCTCCAAAAAGCAAAGAAAATAAAAAGAAAGAAAAGCCAAAAAAACCCATCCTTTCCTTCTCAGATGGAAACCTGTGGAAACCAGTCTAGCCAGGAGCACAAATGGCAGAGCTGAAAAAGATGCAGAGGCTGGGAAGAGAGAGCCGGGATCACACACAAGCCTGGACCCTAAACTCCCACTCCCTGCTTCCCTTCCAAGGAACTCCACGCTCATCCAAGCAGCCCCTTGTCCTGGGTCCTGGGTGGTGACTGACACCCCCCTACGCTTGGGCTCTTAATAAAATGGCTTCTCCTAGTTCTGGGGCCATATCAGGGTGCCTAACATTTTTTTACCTTCTTGTTACTAGTCAGTTTCCTAGCTACTCAGCAGAACTAAAACCTGGTCTGGCTGCAGCCTGTGATTATTCATTGACTATTATGGCTTGATTCACAAGGAACATTGGGTTTTCCAGTAAATTAAACCTAATAAAAGCATGGCCCTTGTGGTTCAAGATCAAAAGTCGAAGGTGTTAGAAGGAAATTAAAAGTTGGAAGGCACATGAGGTGAAATGATCAGAGGCACCATGTCAAGCTGCATGTAAGACAAGTCTTAACTCTTCTTTCATAGAAGAGAGAGAAGAGGCAAGGGGAAATTATAATAGCACCTATGGGTTATAAACACTAAATGTCTCGAGAGTGAAATGCAGAAACGGTGATCTCTAGAATCCAGTCGTAATTATTAAAAATGATTATCTTACCAAGTGATCCTGTTAAAAAAACAAACAACAAAAACATGTCTCTATTTACCTTGAAATCCGAATCAATAGTCAACTTATGGTTGGAGGTGGTTTCCAGCTGTGAACTAAACAGACGTCATGTGGTCAGAGGTGTATCGTTTATTCATTCAGCAAACACAGTGTCAGCTGCTGAGAAGACAGATGAGATAAGGGCTTAGTCCCTGCCCTGGAAGAAGTAAAATGAAGTAGAAGTTTCTGCAAAATTACACACGAATGCGAGACAGGCTGTGGAGGAGAAAATGTAGTTAAAGACAGAAATAATGTAATTTGTGCAGATTCTGGCACCGATGTTTCCGTTGCTGGCCATTCATCCTGCAGTCGCTGGGTGATGCTATTCCAGTTTTTATAGTTATAATCGTTATTGCACTGATACATGTTGGGGTCAAGGAAGAGATGAAATCAAGCTTTATAACCCTCCACCCGCCCACCACGACCACCGCACACAACAAATATGCACACAACGCAGATATCACCTGCCCTCTCTCCCTGCCCGCCTACAATCTGACACAGGTGCCTGGAATCCAAACCAACCTGGGGTCCTCCAGCAGCTTCCCAACCGCACCCTCCAGGTGGTCCCACACTATGCAAGAGCACTTTTTTAAAATTTATTTTGTTGTATTTACTTACTTATTTATTGTTTTTAGGGCCACACCCGCAGCATATGGAGCTTACCAGGCTAGGGGTCAAATCGGAACTACAGCTTCTTGCCTACACCACAGCCACAGCAATGCAGCCGCGTCTGCGACCTACACCACAGCTCACAGCAATGCCGGATCATTAACCCACTGAGCAAGGCCAGGGATCGAACCCGCAACCTCATCGTTCCTAGTCAGATTCGTTAACCGCTGTGCTTTACTTTTTTTTGAAATTCAGTGAATTTTATTATATTTATAGTTGTACAACCATCACCACAACCTAGTTTTAGGAGTTCCCATTGTGACACAGTGGAAACGAATCTGACTAGAATCCATGAGGATGTGGGTTCAATCCCTGGCCTCACTCAGTGGGTTAAGGATCCGGTGTTGTGGTGAGCTGGCATGTAGGTTGCAGATGTGGCTCAGATCCCGCGTTGCTGTGGCTGTGCTATAGGCCATCAGCTACAGCTCCTATTCAGCCCCTAGCCTGGGAACCTCCACATGTCACAGGTGCGGTCCTAAAAAGCAAAAAACAAAAACAAAAACAGGAGTTCCTGTCGTGGCGCAGCAGAAGCGAATCCGACTAGGAAACATGAAGTTGCAGGTTCGATCCTTGGCCTTGCTCAGTGGGTTGAGGATCTGGCATTGCCATGAGCTGTGGTGTAAGGTTGCAGATGCAGCTTGGATTTGGCAAGGCTGTGGCTCTGGTATAGGCCGGCGGCTACAGCTCTGATTAGACCCCTAGCCTGGGAACCTCCATATGCCATGGGCACGGCCCTAAAAGGACAAAAGACAAAACAAAACAAAAAAAAAAAAACCCAAACGTAATTTTAGAGCATTTCTAACCTAAACCCCTAGTCCCTTTCTCCCCACCTGTCCCCTTTGGTAACCATAAGTTTTTCAAAGTCTGTGAGTCAGTTTCTGTTCTGCAAATAAGTTCATTTTCACCTTTTTTAAGATTCCACGTGTAAGTGATAGCATATGATGTTTGTCTCTCACTGTCTAAGTTCATGTAGCAATATAATTTCTAGATCCATCCATGATGCTGCAAATACCCTTATTTCATTCTTCTTTATGGCTGAGTAGTATTCCATTGTATACATGTACCACATCTTCTTTATCCCGTCCTCTGTTGATGGACACTTAGGGTGCTTCCATGTCTTCGCTATTGTAAATAGAGCCGCAGTGAACACTGGGGTACATGTATCTTTTCGAGTCATGGTTTTCCCTGGATAGATGCCCAGGAGTAGGATTGCTGGATCAAATGATAACCCTCTTCTTTAAGATTCCACCAGAGCAGCCAACATGGATCTAGCCATGGAAGGTCCAAAACTTCTCCTAATGTCCTCCACTACTTTCTTCTGCTTTGGGCAGCCTCATTTGTCCCTTGTGGTCGCTGTGGGCTGAGAGGGAGGATAACAACATAGAACCTGTGAACTTATTCTTTTAAGGGCAGCCTGTGGGGGGTCACACGCCCTGGGCTCAAATCCCAGCTCAGCCTTTACTAGCTTTCCAACTCTGGCCCTGACAAGCTAAGGAACTATTTAACATCTTGGGTCTCAGATTCCTTCTCTGTCAAGTTTGCCTAATAGCCAGGCTTTTTCCGCTAGGGCAGCTTGAGGATGTTTTTTTAAGCACTTAGAACAATGCCTGGCGTGTAATTAAGTCTAGGGTTGTGATAGACAAGCAGGGAGGGCCGAGCCCATCAACCCGTGTTCAGCTACCTCTGATCGCAGCCTTCTTGTACACTCTAAGCAGGGTTTTGTCTCACAGCCAGGAACAGGATCAAGACCAGTGTCATCGATGGGCGCTCACTGTCTCACTGGAGTTCTCTCGCCTTGCGGGGCCAGAGGCCGGGGAACGAAACACCGAATCTCAAAACTGGAACAAAACCTCGGTTAATAAATGAGATCAACTCCTGTTTTTATAAGGAAACTGAGACCCAAGGAAGATGAATTCCTTGCGGCTGATTCTAGGACAATTTCCCGGTAGGCCTGGGGCCTTGGTGCAGGCTCACTGCCCCACCGCCTCCCCGTGCAGTCATTTTCCCTTAGAAGGCAGTGCTCTTGGGGTGCGTAAACCACCTTCTGAATCCACTGTGATATTAAACTGCGTGATGACATGCTTTAGGCAAGTCTGAACAGCGAGAATAGTAAGAGGGACCCGTTGTGCTCTGTAGAGTTGATAATCCTTAAATAAATGTGTCTGAAATGTGAGTCAGACCGGTACAGATATATGATTTTGGAGTCGTGTGTGTGTGTGTGTGTGTGTGTTTCTCTGATTTACAAAACGGTTCCCACAGCCTATGTACTGGACTGAATAGGGCTCCAAGCACCAGCCTGATTATGTTCCTGGCAAACTGGACGCCGATCCGCTTAGTCCTCACACAGACAAAGACTTACTCACTACTGAGCCAGCAAATGATGACGGATGGTTAATTCTCCTGCCACTTTTCGTGACGAAATGAATCCTGGATTAGGGTTAAAACCCTAAATTTTAAAAAGCTCAATCGTGTAACCACCTGAGCAGCCGGTGAGCAGATCAACTAAAATGGGGTATTTATGCCCCATCCGTTCAGTCCGTTCTTTTGAGGAATGGCTCTCCAATGGCTGCAAGATCCCACCCCCCGCATTTTTTTTTTTTTTTTTTGTCTTTTTGCCTTTATGTAGAGCCACACCCGCGGCATATGGAGGGTCCCAGGCTAGGGGTCTAACAGGAGCTGTAGCCGCCGGCCTTCGCCACAGCCACAGCAACGCGGGATCCGAGCCGCGTCTGCAACTTACACCACAGCTCACAGCAACGCCGGATCCTTAACCCACTGAGCGAGGCCAGGGATCGAACCCACAACCTCATGGTTCTTAGTCGGATTCGTTAACCACTGAGCCACGAAGGGAACTCCCCCCCTGCTTCTTAACTATTTCAGACCCATGGGCTGTTGGCACCTCTTGTTTAGAGCCATTATGTAAATCACCTCTTCTCATTAAAGCTAATGAGCAGCTTGGCTTGCTCTACCTCTAAAGGCCAGACTTGTCACCTTAAAGGTGCCTCTTTGGTTTGGGTGGAGGGTAGACAGGACAGCCCAGCCCCCACGCACAGCTGTCAAGGTGGAGAACCAGCGACTCTCACCTTCTGGAAGATTCTCACAGAATGCCACAGAAGCCGCCCCAGCTCTCCTAGCAAAGAAACATCCCTTTGCTTGTCCCCTTGATCAAAACAAAACAGGCCTGGCTGGCAAGGACACGCTGTCAGAACACTAAGCAGGGACACCCGCCCGCTCCAGGCCCGGGGAGAAGCACCGTGGAGACCAGGTCCCAGGCGCCATCTTGAAATTCTTAATACTTTTTTTTTTTCTTTCAAAATAAGAGGCTCTTCCACTACGCGGTGGGGCTTGAGAATGCAGTCAGTCCAGGGGAGGACATTTCTTCCAGGCCTTTCCCTACAGGCAGGCAGCCAGCGGGCACTTCTGTCACAGGAACACACAGCAGACCGTCGGTCCCCTGCTTCCAAGGCAGGTCCCAGCCTCTGGGTCAGTCTAACTTGGTCTCTTCAGTCTCTTCTCTGCACACAACATAAACACACAAGAACACCTTTATTGAGATATAAGTCACATACTACAAAACCAACCTATTTAACATATCTAGTTCAATGGTTTTGTTTGTTTGTTTGTCTTTTTAGGGCCACACCCCCGTTACATGGAGGTTCCCAGGCTAGGGGTCTAGTCAGAGCTGTTGCTGCCGGACTTCACCACAGCCACAGCAACGTGGGATCCAAGCCACGTCTGCAACCTATACCGCAGCTCACAGCAACGCCGGATCCTTAACTCACTGAGCAAGGCCAGGGATGGAACCTGCATCCTCGTGGATGCTAGTCAGATTTATTACCACTGAACCACGATGGGAACTCCTCAGCGGTTTTTAGAATATTCACAAATACGTGCAACCAGCCCTTGAGTTAATTTTAGAACATTTTCATCACCTCAAAAAGAAGCCCTGTTCCCATTAGCTGTCACCGCATCGGCCCTCCTGTGCCCCTCCATCCCCAAGTAACCACTGATCTACTTTCGGTCTGTCTATTCTGGGCACTTCCTCTGAATGGAATTGTGCAATATATAGCTTTTTGTGATTGGCTTCTTTCCCTTAGCACACTGTACTCAAAGGTCAGTAGCCTTGCTGTAGCCTTGCTAGCATTGCATTTTTATTTTTTTCTTTTAATTTTAAAATTTTATTTATTTTTTTCTGTTTTGGCTGCCTCGTGGCACATGGAGTTCCCAGGCCAGGGATCAGATCCGAGCCGTAGTTGCGACCTAAGCCACAGCTGTGGCAACACTGGATCCTTAACCCACTGAGTGAGGCCAGGGATGGAACCCGCATCCTCGCGGATACCAGTCTGTCTCCTTACCGCTGAGGCACAACAGGAACTTCCTAAATTCTTATTTCTAAAGACTTCTGGTTTATTCTCCGCACAGCAGTCAGAGGCATTCTGGAATCGAACCTGCAACCTCATGGTTCCGAGTCAGATTCATTTCTGCTGCGCCACAAGGGGAACTCCTGTGATGTGGGTTTGATCCCTGGCCTGGGGAACTTCCACCTGCTGCAGGTGCGGCCAAAAAGGAAAAAGAAAAAAAAAAGTGATTCAGAGTTAAACTCTCCAGAACTTTTCATGGTGAGTGTTTTCCTACTAAAGGAAATAGAACAGTACTTCAAATGTAAGTAGCCCTCAGCAGTTTACAGACTGTTTCAGAGACATCAGCCGCTTCGTCCCCGGCCCAGTGGTGAGCAGAACATGCCCCGTCAACCCCGGTTAACCAGCGGGGGAAACATAACTCAGCCTGGCCAGCTTCTTGCTGAAGGCTAAGACGAGGGCTCTGATCTCACACTGACCTGATGACAGGCAAGGCCATCCTTGTGCTTTGCAGAAAGAGGTGCACTTGACCCTTGGCATTCAAGGCTGTCCTGTCGGTCAGTTCCATCCTATGAGGACACATCCTGAAGATCCCTGGTGGGCTGGGTTTTGAAATGTGGCTGAGACACTTCTCACCCGCTCCGGCCTTGTGGCTTTGGGGGTGGGGGGGCCTCACTGACCGGCCAGCGTGCATTTCACCTTGACTTGGGTTCGAGGTGGGTTCCCCTTCTCTTGTGCAGTAGCTCTCCATAAGGTGGAACGGTCATGTCCCTGAAGTGGGCTGAAAGGTGGCCCCCCAGAGTTATGTCTCCGTACTAACCCTTTACAAACGTGGCCTTGTGGACTTCCCACTGTGACTCAGCATCCACGGGGACGCGAGGTTTGGTCTCTGACCTCGCTCCGTGGGTTAAGGATCCAGCCTGGCCATGAGCTGTGGTGTAGGTCTCAGATGTGGCTTGGATTTGGTGGTGTTGTGGCTGTGATGTAGGCTGGCAGGTGCAGCTCTGATTGGACCCCCTAGCCTGGGAACCTCCATATGCTGTGCGTGCGGCCCTAAAAAGCAAAATCAAACCAACAAATGTGAACTTAGTTGGAAATAAAACTTTTGCACGTGTTGTTAGTGAAGAATCTCAAGATGAAATCATGAGGCCTCAGAGCAAATGACAACTGTTGGAGTTCCCACTGTAGTGCAGTGGATTAAGAATCTCTGACTGCAGAGGCTCAAGTCGCTGCGGAGGTGCGGGTTTGATCCCTGGCCTGGTGCATTGGGTTAAAGGATCTGACATTGCCACAGCTGCCGTAGGTCAAAGCTGAGGCTCAGAGTCAGTCCCTGGCCTGGGACCTTCCACACGCCCTGGGTACAGTTATTAGTTTTTTTTTTTTTTTTTTTTAATGATGAGGATTGAGGTGAGACACAGATAGGAGAGGAGGAGGCCGGGTAAAAATGGAGGCAGGGATCAGAGCGACGTGGCCGCAAACCAAGGAAAAGCTGGAGCTGCCAGAGGCTAGAGGAGGCAGGAAGTTTCTCCCCCAGAGCCTTCGGTGGGAGCCCAGCCCTCCTGACACCTTGGCTTTGGACTTCTGGCCTCCAGACCTGCGGGAGAATTAATGTCTGTTTTTGTCAGTCACCGCGTATGTGGTGAGTTGTTACAGCAGCTGCAGGAAACTCATACAATCCTTTTGTGAGACAAATCCTGAAAGGCACCAGGATGAAGTCAAGAGACAGGAAGCTTTCTCAGAAAGTGAGGGATCTCAACAAAAATAAGCAAGTGTTAAATACATTGAAAAAATGGGATAAAGAGTAAAAAGTTACATTAGGCAGTGATTCGCCTCTTTGGCATTCTCTGCAAGAAAAGGAGCAAAAGGGGCTTATGAACCTGCTTTATTGAAGGCTCCAGCCAGTGATGGCCACGTGCATTTATGGTGGCAATTACATGCTGGAAGCTTAAGTGCAGTCTCAGGAGTGAGTCACCATCTACAGTTCATGTGAAAGAGGATTATTGAAATAAAAAAAGAACTTAGAATTCAGATCAATTACATGTTAATAACGGTGTGAAGTGGTCAGTGGCCAGAAGATTAGAAGAAACCAAGGGTTGTTTTTCGTGCTCCTGTGCCCCTTACTAATTTCTCCTAGTTGGGCTCTCTGGGGCTCCTCAACTTTGGGATCTGATCCAGGCCCTGTTCCCAGTTGAGAAGAGAACTGGGCTGGCCCCATGGACTTCTGGACGGGGACCAAAAGTCCACCAGCAGGCAGCACAGTGGGCTGGTGGGGATGGGAAGCAGGCTCGCTGATGGGTCCCCAGAGGTCCCCTGGTTTTTGCTCTTCCATTCACCAAAATCTCCCTCACCTCTGGTCTCCAGGGTGGAGCTTCTGCCTTTGTGGGTGGTTTTTTTTTTTTTGGCCGAGCCCATGGCCTGCGGAAGTTCCCAGGCCAGGGATCAAACTCAAGCCATAGCAGGGACAAAGCTGGATCCTTAGCTGCTAGGCCACCAGGGATATTTAAATTAATTTTAATTTCAAACAAACGCCAGATGCTTCCACCTTCCATGAAAAGGTCGTTTCCTCTTAATTAAGGATATGGAAACTATTATGACTTAAGTGTTCATTCCGTGATTGCGGGTTTGGAGAAGTTTAGGCAGACAGCAAAAATTCAAAAGTCCTGCCACCAAACATACGGCACTGAGAAAATGCTAAAGCATTTCTTTAATTCCATCTTCTCCCTTTGGTGTCCTCGATCCCTTTGGTGTCCTCGGTCCCCTCCCTGGCCAAGTTCTGCCGTCAAACACGCTCCTCTGCCGTGAGCACCTGCCTACCGCTTCTCTGCGCATGAACCACACTGGAGTTTCCTTCCAACCTGTTAGAACGTGCGAGTGTTCGTGTGGGACGCCGGGAGCTGACCTCAACATAACCCATCACCGACTGCGGAGGGCGGGAGGACTGGGGGCTGCAGGAAAGCCAGCCAGGAGACTGCCCAGCGAGTACAGGGAGGGGACCAGGGTGGCTTGAACCATAAACCTCAGCAAATCCTGGGGTCTCTACCTCCGTCACCTATCTCAGATCTAACCGTGCCTCCAGGTTTCTGCTTCTATGCTCGTGTCACCCTTTGGCTCGCCTTGACCGTGTGTGCCTCGGTCTCCTAACCGTGGGGGACCCTCCACTCCATTCCTCCTATGATTCAGCCTTCACCCAGCAGTCAACCCAGGCTTGAAAAAGCTACTCCCGTAATGCTTACCTCTCTCCTCGGAATCCCAGGAAAAAGTCTCACTCCACGTAGAGTAGAACTGCAACTTTGTCCAAGGCCCTAGGACACTAGCCCTGCCTCCTCTCCATCATTAAACACCTTGACCACTATGCTCCATTACACCAGTCTCTGGCTATTCCTGGAACACCCCCAGCTGCTCCCACCCCAGGGCCTTTGCACTTGCTCTTCTCCTGAATACTCTTTGCCCTGTCTCTGCGTCTGAGATAAATGTCACTGGTTCACGGCAGCGCTTTCTGTCCCCCAACCAGAGGGAGCCTCGCTTTCCCATCTCTGTCACATCATGCTTGTCACGTCTCAGCACTTAGCCCTTCAAAAACTATCTTAAAACATCCAGAGTTCCTGTTGTGGCTCAGTGGAAACGCATCTGACTAGCATTCCGTGAGGACGCAGGTTCGATCCCTGGCTTCACTCGGTGGGTTGAGCATCAACATTGCCCTGAGCTGTGAGGTAGGTCACAGACACGGCTCCCATCTGGCGTAGGCCAGCAGCTGTATTTGACCCTTAACCTGCGAACCTCCATACGCCGCAGGTGTGGCCCTAAAAAGACAAAAGACAAAAAAAATCCACCTGTTTATTTTAATTTGTTGTCTTTCTGCTGCATACTGAGTGAGAGCTGAACCCTCATCCGTCTTGCTCATTGCTGCGCCTGCAGCAGCATCTGGTGTGTTCTAGGTGTGGATGAGTAAGCCTTCAGTGAATGAAGGAATGAACTGGCTGCAGTCAGTGCACCATTCTTGTCTCTCAGCTCTTTACAGCCCCTGAGTTTTGTTACCTCAAGTATCTTTCATTACTAACCACTCTGACTCACCTAGAACCTCGATAAGCCAGTCACTGAGCAAAGAGTGATTAAGACAGAGACGCTAGTATGTCACCAGGACTCTCCCTCTGGATGACAATAACCTGGGGATGATTAACTCTTTTTCTGTAACTGCCCTTGAAGATAGAACACATGAGGCGAGATATTCTGCTGAAGAGCAAATAACATCTGTCACATTCACCTTTTCTGCTTCGCCAGTAAGCCTATTAGGTCCCACTGACATGACTTGTTTTTATGAAATCTTGGTGAGGCTTAGCCCGTGTGCTTTCTGGCTCATTCCTGCCAGAGCAGCTGTGAAGTGTCCTCCACGGCCTGGATGCCTGCTGCAGACCCCAGCAGCCTCTGTTCCTGGGCTGGCACGGGCGGTGGACGCATCGCAGGTGCTCTGCACACTGCAGATCAACGCACAGCCTGCGGGCCGAGGATGGTCGGCTCTGAGAGGCTTTGGGACAGAGATACCATTTCTCAACCTATTGATCCCCTAAAATACAATGAAAGCAGATGGGTCTGCCCTTCACAAAGAAGGGGACATAAACATGACATGTCAGAAACAAGATACCACAAATACAGAGGCTTAAATGAGATAGAAGTTTACTGTTCGCTGGCGTAACACTCGAGCAAGGGGGTCCAAGGCTGGATTTGGTAGCTTGGCGGTGTTGGGACCTAGTGTTCTCCCATCTTCCCCAGGCTTCGTCCCCCTGGAGAAAGATAGCTCGTTACCACAGCCAGGTTCCTTCCTGGGAAAGGAGGTAAAAGAAGCTGAGGCACTGCCCTTTGTGGGCACTCAGGATTGCATGAGTTCCCTTGTGGAGCAGTGGGTTAAGGACCTGGCAGTGTCATTGTAGCAGCCTGGGTCGCTGCTGTGTCATGCATTCTATCCCTGGCTTGGTAACCTCCACATGCCAAAGGGGTCAAAAAAATCAAATCAATTAATTAATTTAAAAAAGAAGACGAGGAGTTCCCCTTGTGGCTCAGTGGAAACGAACCTGACTAGACTCCAGGAGGATGCAAGTTCAATCCCCAACCCCATTCAGTAGGTTAAGGATCTGGTGTTGCCGCAAGCTGAGGTTTAGGTTGCAGATGTGGCTCGGATCTGGTGTTGCTTGTGGCTGTGGTGTAGGTCAGCAGCTGCAGCTCTGATTCAACCCCTAGCCTGGGAACTTCCACATACCACACCTGCACACACAACCCCTTCAATTTTTTTTTCTTAAAGTTAAAAAAAGAAGATAAAGATTAAAAAAAAATCACATCACAGTCCTGCTCATTCCCATTGGTCTGGATTGAGTCACATGACTTCATCTAGCTGAAAGGGAGGCTGGGAAATGTAGTCTTCAGCCAGGCGAGCCATGATAAGAATGGATAACCACAGGGCAAGCAGAGGCTTGGCTACCTCCATTCCTGAGATATGCCCCTTCCCCGGGTTAGTTCACTGCGGACCAGTGGATTTCCTCAGGCTCTTTTATCTCTTGTCCTCTCCTAATCAATCTGGAAAGGAACTGGAACTGCGGATTCTAGCTCCTGTTTCCCTAACAATGAACCTCTTCTTCCTATTCTTATTGATCTAAGAGGGACAGACCCAGGAGTGCCTGACAGTTTTCCAATCGGTTGCCCTCCCTGTGACATCTTCTGTTTAGTCACTGCTATACCAGGCAGCCCGCTACGCTTCCTAATCCATTGCTCTGATTGTGTGATTCCCCCACTCAGAAATATTTGACGCCTCTGCACTGCTCTTAAAATGAAAGCTAAACAGTGTGGTGTGGCTTCCATCCGCATGGCCAGCCTCATCCCGCTCCTCCGCCCCAGCCTCAAGATCCTGCCAAGGGAAGGGGGATAGAGCGAGGAGAAAAGAGCCCGGGAATGTTCTGGGGGCTTATTGAATCATCAGTGCAATGGTCTGCATGTTTGTTTAGCCCCCAGTTCACACTCTGAACCCTAACTCCCCAGTGAGACGGTGCTCGGGAGGTGGGGGATTTAAAAGGTGATCAGGACATGAGGGCTCCTTTCTGTTTTACACATGGCCGTGTGTGTGTGTGTGTGTGTGTGTGTGTGTGTGTGTGTGTTTAGGGCCGCAGCTGTGGCATATGGAGGTTCCCAGGCTAGGGGTCTAATCGGAGCTACAGGTGCCAGTCTACGCCACAGCCACAGCAATGGGGGGATCTGAGCCACATCTGTGACCTACACCACGGCTCTTGGCAACGCCAGATCCTTAACCCACTGAGTGAGGCCAGGGATCAAACCTGCAACCTTAGTTGGATTCGTTTCCGCTGCACCAAGACGGGAACTCCTGCGCATGGTCTTTAGAGTAACCTCACTGGCTCTCTGAGCCGAATCCAGAGTCTAACTCCTGGGCTGTAGCGATCAGTTTGGCCCGTTTCTCCCTGGAGACACTAAGCTGCCTGAGTTCCCTCTCGCCTAGACCTTGTGCAAAGCCAGGTGCAGGGAGCGCCACGATCTTTTAGCGAACTTGCAGGGTTACTTCTAGGCTGGAGAGGCTGAGCTTGAAGCGGACTCCCCAAGCTCAGTCGGTGTCAGGATCCAGGCTGGCCGATTGCAGTGTGACCCCCTCATTCCGAGAGCTTTCCAGAAAAGGCAGCGAGGCTTGCTCTGAGGTTGCGGTTACCGAATCAGGGACTGACCAGGAGCAAAAGGGACAGGTGGCCCTCAGCGGGCTCACCTAACATAGCTGGTCACGCTCCAGGGCTGGTGAACAGCGCCTGTCCTGTGTGGCTGCACTGAACTTAAAAGGCTCTCAGCGGAGTCCAAGGCCCGTGTTGGTCCCCAGACCCAGAGCTCTCACATCGGCCGGGTGGATCTGAGGCTTCCTGCTGAGCTCCTCCAAAGGGCTCTGAGTTGTTTTACTGGAACCCTATGCATGTTTCAGGGTCACCTGGACACGGACTCGCTTTTAACACCCACTCCGGGGCTTTACTGGAGCAGGGACTGCCCTGTGGGGTTGGACAGTGCAGCCACGTGACAGCCACAGCTGGAGGTCTGGGCTTTGCCACCATCGTGGGATCCTGAACGGGGACCTTGGCTTCTGATGCCTTGGCTTTGTTACCATGCAGGTTTCTTGGCCTCTTTCAGCAATAGAAATGGATAAGAGACCGGACAGGAAAATTCAGGCAAGGCTTTATTCAGGCAGGTGCAGCAGGGGGGAGCAAAAACAAACACTTGTTCCCTTCCTTGGTTCCCGCCGCCCTTGCTCGTTTGCTGGGAGAGGTGTCTGTGAGCTGGTCCCTCATGTGCAGTGAGGGTAGTGGTGGGTCCGGGGTTTCCAACACCTTGCTTTTGCTCTCAGCTCTTGAGAAGTGGTTGGTTTTGTATCTTGTTGTCTGTAATTTGCCCCAACTGCACATGTATGCAGTCATTTTATTTTTATGTATTTATTTGTTTGTTTGTTTGCTTTACCTTTTATGGCTGCACCCGCGGCATATGGAGGTTCCCAAGCTAGGAGTTGAATCGGAGCTGCAGCTGCCGGCCTACACCACAGCCACAGCAACTCGGGATCTGAGCCACGTCTACGACCTACACCACAGCTCACGGCAATGAGGGATCCTTAACCCACTGAGCGAGGCCAAGGATTGAACGCTCATCCTCATGGATACGAATTGGGTTCATAACCCACTGAGCCACAGCAGGAACTCCCTGTATGCAGTTATTTTGGCCGCTTATCATTTCTTTGTATTTTGTTGCTTGAGGATATGTTTGTCCAGCTGCAAGCATTGCGCCATTGCAGTACAGGGTCCCAGGTCCCAGGTCCTAGCCCGTCTCAATTTTCCCCGTAAGGCAGAGGTAATGCAACCTGCCTTGTCAATTATACAGATACTGGGAGACCTATGCCCCTGTCTCCTTCTCCCCCTCCCCCACCCATAGATATTTATCAAGAGCCTCCCACATGCAAACCCCAGTTCTAGGCAGCCTGAGGTACATTAATGAACAAAACAGACAATTATATCAGCCCCCATGGAGTTTACATGAGAGCAGAGGAATATATGTGACAAAGACAAAGCGCAAAAAGTAAGTGAAGTATTGAGTAATTACAGTAATAGGTGCCCAAGGGGTAAAAGGAAACAAAAAAAAAAAAAAATGAGAATAAGGCAAAGAAATCTAACTTGGGAGAAACGGAGGATGCTCAAGAGGATCTCGTGCCCAGGGGATCCGGTCTTTTCGTCTCGGGATTCCTTTACCTTCTGAAAATTTCTTGCTGATGTGGGTCCTGTCTGTTTTTACCACGTTAGAAATCAAAACTGAAAAAATTGAAAAAATGTATTTGTTTAAAAATACTGACAACACACCTAGTACATGTTCACGTGAATGATATTTCTTGATGAAAATTAACTACATGCTCTAGAACAACAAAAAAATGAATGGGCAACTGGAATCGTTTTACATTTTTTGTGAACCTTAATGTCCGACTTCATGGAAGGCAGCTGGATTCTCCTATCTGCTCCTAAATTCAGTCCCCTGTAATAGCACATGTCGTGAAGCCTCTGAAAAGCTCCACTGGACACTCGTGAGAGTGAGACTGAAAAAAAAAGCAAATACTCCAGAAAGTTTTAATCTTACAGCTGCTGGGGGAAAAAGCAAAGGGACCCCCTAGGTGCCCTGGAACACACTTTGAGAACCGCTGTCCAGGTATAGTCCAATCTCCTCATTTTTCAGATGAGAAAACCGAGGTCCTGAGTGCAATGGTGTGAGTTTCTGGGGTCTCTCAGCTGAGCAGAAACAGGCCCCTAGGACTAGATACGCAAATTCTCACCTTAGCTCAAGGATCTCTCCCCAGCATGATGCTTATCTGTTGCTTGGTTATTATTATTATTTTTTTTATGGCACCAGGTATTGAATCCTAGCCACAGCTACAACCTACACTGTAGCTGTCCCAACGTCGGATCATTTGACCCCTGCACCAGACCGTGCTCGAACCCTTGCCTCCTCAGCGACCTGAGCCGCAGCAGTCCTGTGTCACAGCAGGAACTCCTGTTGCTTGGTTATTTCATTTTATTTATTTATTCTGCTTTTTATGGCTGCACCTGCAGCACATGGAAGTTCCCAGACTCGGGGTCGAATGGGAGCAGCAGTCGCGGGTCTACACCACAGCCGTGGCAACACTGGGCCTATGTTGCAACTTACAGCTATGCCGGATCCTTAACCCACTGAGCGAGGCCAGGAATGGAACCCACATCCTCGTGGATGCTAGTCAGGTGTGTAACTTGCTGAGCTGCAACGGGAACTCCCCATGCTTGGCTATTTTAATGCAAAGCAAGTGCCTAGTTATTTCATTATACTTAAAACGAAGGCCCGACTTTTGAAGTAAATATGGTAGCAACCCAGTGGCCACCCAGCCCTTGGAGCACAGCTGTCAATGGTGTGTTTACCCCTCCATCCATCTCCCTGGGCTGTGGTTTGCACAATGCCCCTTTGTGTTTTCTCAAAGGCCTGTGTGTTTTAGGTGCAACCCCGAGTACAGCAAGGAGAGTCGTTACCTTAACAGTAAATATTCCCTTTGATGAATGGAACAAAGGTGCTTTAAGCTGAATCTTGATGGAAGGAGGAGTGGTATCGAACTGGCCTGTGTCAGCGGGTCACAGTTGGAGGACATCCTACCCTCCTCTGCAGGTGTATCGGACACAGCAGACGTCAGTCCGAAGGGGCCCCAAGTCAGCTTAGTCATAGCCACCCAGCATGAATGTGTCAACTGCTCTGGGTCAGGGACCCTGGGGACACAGCGGCCCAGCGTCACCAGTTGATTTTGATTCCTGGAAGGACAGGCCCTTGGAGTGAGTGTGGTCTGAACAAACAGTGCGTTGGCCAACCCCCCCAGGTGCTGCGGGCCTGAGTCATCGAGGTGCTATCGAGATGAAGAAAGTCCTGACTGGGTTGGGAGTGAGTCACTGGGTCCATCAAAGACCAAGGAGACAAACAGAAACGACGCAGAAAAATCAATACAGTGCCCTTCGCCCGATGGACCTGGCAGGGACTGGGCAAGAAAAGATCTCGCCACCGGGAAGCGAGGCGCTGCCCCGCAGCCCCCCGGCCCCCTGCCCCCGGCTCCCGGGGCCCAGAGAACCGGGAGAACCTCCAGGCTGGTGCCCAGGACCTGTGACACTCGTGCACCCTCCCTCGGACCTTGCATGGCAGTCCGTCCCCTTTTAGGGTGTAAAAATACAAACCCAGCGCCGCGGGGATGAGGCAGAGGGGCTTCTGGAGAGGAAGAAAGAGAAGCGGGCTTCGCGAGCCAAAGAAACGGGCTGTTATTAGGGCTAGGACCAGCTCCTGGGTTTTAAAGTTTATTCTTTTAACAAACGGCTTTCACTAAGAATCTATATTTTAAGATTTTAATTCCTTTTTTGGGGTGGGGTGGGGAGTGTACCCACAGCGTGCAAAAGTTCCTGGGCCAGGGTTCAAACCTGCATCACAGCTGTAATCAGAGCCACAGCAGTGACAAGGCCATATCCTCAACACTCTGAGCCAGCAGGGATCTCCCCTTAGATTTTTTTTTTTTTTTTTTTTTTTTGCTTTTTAGGGCTGCACATGCAGCATATGGGAACTCCTAGGCTAGGGGTCAAATCGAAGCTGGAGCTGCCAGCCTACACCACAGCCACAGCAACAATGGATCTGAACTGCATCTGCGACCTACAGCACAGCTCACAGCAACGCCCGATCTGTGATCCACTGAGTGAGGCCAGGGATTGGAACTGTGTCCTCATGGATCTCAGTCAGATTAGTTTCTGCTGCACCACAACAGGAACTCCCACTTCAGATATTTTTGATATCATAAAACAATTTGGTTGATAAGGCTTTCATGACCATTGTAAATTTTAATTATTAAATATTTGCCATGTTTACTGAGACTATGCAGTAAGTTAAGGTGATGTTTAAATGAACTATACCCTAAAATAATTCATTTTCATGTTTCCCTTTTCAATTTCCAACTCTTTGTTCGTAGAGCTGTAATACAATTAAGCATAGATGGAAAAAATCTGGGCCTGCAAATACTGACTCTGAGAGGGCTCCATGCTAATACCAACTTAAAAGAGAAAGTCATTGCTTTAAAACCTAGAAGAGTCATCTGGACAAAATTAGAATATAAAACTAATTTTATACCGTATTGAATGCTAAAACGTTGAATAGTTTAAACAACTGTTGAATTGTTTCTCTTGAAATGACATTTAAATACCCTCATCTCTCTCACTACAGGAAATGGACTTTCTTACTGGTGGCTTCACTCTTTCGTATATCTTATGACTGGTGACGGTCAGTCACATGACCGCTCTACACATTGGGTCAGTGTTGCGGGGGCGGGGGGGTGTAAGGTGAGAAGCTTGGCTTTTGTTTCCACCTGACAAAGTTGATGCCCACATTTTCATGTATCCTAAGGACTTGGACCCCTTACTCAATTTAGCATGTTCATAAGAACATTCCAGATGTACTCGAACCAGATAGGCTATGTTTTTCCCAGGGGTGCAATGTAGTGAATGAGAAAATGCAGGCTTCCTATCAACAGATGAATGGATAAGGAGGACGTGGCCTATTAGTCATGGAAAAGGGAACATGGATGGACCTAGGGATTATCACCCTAGGTGAAGTCAGCCAGACAGAGAAAGACAAATATCATACGACCTTACTTAAATATGAAATCCTAAAAAAAGATGATACAAGTGAACTTCTATGCAAAACAGAGACAGACCCACAGACCTAGAAAGAAAACGTGGTTATCAAACCGGGAAGGTGTGGGGAAGAGAAAAATCAGAAGTTTGGGGTAAACATATACATACTCTTATATAAGACGGGTCACCAACAAGGACTACTGTACAGCACAGGGAACTATACTCAATATTTTGTAATAACCTATATGGGAAAAGAATCTGAAAAAAATATGTATATAACTGAATCACTTTGCTGTATACCTGAAACTAACACAACATTGTAAATCAACTCTACCTCCATTTTATTTATTTATTTATTTATTTATTTATTTATTTTGTCTTTTTGCCTTATCTAGGGCCACACCGGTGGCTTATGAAGGTTCCCAGGCTAGGGGTCTAACAGGAGCTGTAGCTGCCAGCCTTCGTACCTCCACTTTAAAAAATGGAAAAAAAAATGCAGGCTTCTCAGTACCGCATGTCCCTGGTTCTCCTTACATCTGAAATTCACTCAGCAGTTAGTAGATGCTTAATAACTATTTGTTAAATAACTCAGTGCCAAGAACAGATTGCCTGAGAAACTAATACACGTTATGATGTTACTAAGCCACACATTTAACAAGAAAATTCCCATCCTGATTTAAAAAAAAAAAAATCTTTAACAAAGGGTTGCTCAGTGGTGGATGTACTGGATATGCAGGAATTTCAAGAGAAACTTGAGAAAAGTTGGGCAGTCAAGATACAAACACAAGGGCTATAACCGGACAGCGCTCCCAGGAGTTCTGGCCCCACCTTCACAGAAAGGATAACATAAGGCCCCCTGGGAGTTTCCATTGTGGTCCAGCAGTAACAAACCAAACTAGTATCTGCCAGTATCTAGAAGGATGTGGATTCGATCCCTGGCCTCGCTCAGTGGGTTAAGGATTCGGCATTGCTGCTCTCTGCAGCTTGGATCCGGCATGGCTGCGGCTGTAGTGCAGGCCTGCAGCTGCAGCTCTGATTGGACTCCTAGCCTGGGAACTTCCACATGCCACGGGTGTGATCCTGGAAGCCCCCTTGCTCTGGCCCAAAGGTGCCACATCCGCAAACAAAAACAGATGACTTTTGTGTCCCTGTAAATGCTCTGCTTGCCCGGAAATGCAGTATCTCCTGTGAGCCAGTCCCCCACGGCCAAGGCCACTCTGGGCGCCACTCCTGGTGTTTGTTCTTCTTTGTTCCTTAAAAGTCTTCTGGTTTCTGCCCCATTTCGCAGTTTTCGTAGGGGGGACTGTCTGCCACGTGATGGGTTAAATAAAATTTGTTTGTATCACCTAAGTTGTCTTCTTAAATCATTTTTTAACGGTACTTTTAGGGCCTGTTAAAAGAGGAACTAAGGCATATTACATTTTTTTTGAGTTTCCACAGACACAGACAACTGACTTGGAGTGGCCAAGGGGGAGGGTGCCGGGGGAGGGACGGACTGGGAGTTTGGGAGTTTGGGATTAGTAAACGCAAGCTATTAAGACAGAGGACGGATGAACAGCAAAAGGTCCTACTGTAGACCACAGGGAATTATATTCAATATCCTGAGATAGATCATAATGGAAAAGAATATTAAAAAAAGATCTATGTGTGTATATATATATGTTACATATCTGAATCACTTTGCTGTACAGCAGAAATGAACGCATTTTAAAGCAACCACACTTCAAAAAAATTTTTTTTAATTTTCTTTGAGCAAAACTATTCAAATTGTCTGCACCAACTGGAAATGACGCTCCATTCCCAGGCCCCAGGGGAGAGAGTGCAGAGCGCAGACAGGAAAGGACCCACGGGCAGCAGAAGGCCTGCGTGACCGTTTACGACTGGTCGTCTTGAGCTTTTGATGTCAGAACCTTGAGGCGTTTACAGGCTTAGGTTATGAAGCTGCCACGGCCTTAAGCCACATCAGGCTAATGGCATCCTTGTTTAATGACTTTAACAGGCCTAAACAGCCCAATTTGGAATCAGAAACCTATAAAGGCTGAATCTTAGGACACAACCTTCAAAGAAATAGTTGGCCCCAAAGCAGCCACATGCAGTATATGATGCAGACTAATATATAGTATACCGGTCTATTTTTTTAATTTTTATTTTTTTGAGATGGGATATTTTAATTTGTAGGGCTCTAGGCTGTAATTCAACTTGGTAACAGCCCGGTAGAATGACTTGCTCACACAATGGATAGTGTGAGTTCTGTTTTGAATGCATTTTTTTTTTTTTAAGGCCGCACCTGCTGCATACGGAGGTTCCCAGGCTAGGGGTCCAATCAGAGCTGCAGCTGCTGGCCTACACCACAGTCACAGCAACTCGGGATCCGAGCCACATCTGTGACCTACACCACAGCTCACAGCAACGCTGGATCCTGAGTGAGGCCAGGGGTAGAACTCATGTCCTCATGGATACTAGCTGGATTCGTTTCCACTGCGCCACGATGGGAATGCCTGTTTTGAATGTATCTTGAGAGGCAGCCTGACAGTGTGGACTAGACCCTGGCTTATGGATTAGCTCTTGGCTCTGCTTTTCACTAGCTGTGTGACCTTGGACTCGACGCTGACCCTCTCTGGGCCTCAGCTGATATGTGGAGATCATAGCACCTACCTCAGTGGCGTCGTGAGGGTCGGTGGCCACTCTGATGACTGATAGATCTATCTTCTATCTACCAGCTATCACACAGCCTGTAGACCAGGCCACAGTGTTTCAACACAATCTGTATAGGAAACACAGTTGCTGTCATTAATCATATGCCATCAAAAAATGATTCTACCTTATTCTCGATCTCTCTGGCTCTCTCTTTTAAACTGAAGTAGAGTTGACTTACCATGTTGTGTTAGTTTCAGGTGTACAGTTGAGTGGCTCAGTTATGTATATAAGAATCTTTTTCAGATTCTTTTCCTTTGTGGGTTATTACAAGATACTGAGTACAGCTCCTGTGCTGCATAGGAGATCCTCGCTATAAGTTTATCAGTTTTATAGTTAGTTAGTAGTGTGTATACGTTAATCCCAAACTCTTCATTTATCCCCCCCTTTCCCCTTTGGTAACCGTAAATTTGTTTTCAATGTCTGTGAATCTCTTTCTGTTTTGTAACGAAGTTCATTTGTATCATTTTTTAGACTCTACATATAAGCAATGTCATATGCCATTTGTCTTTCTCTTTCCGACTGACTTCACTTACTATGATAATCTCTAGGTCCATCCATGTTGCTGTGAATGGCATTATTTCACTCTTTATTTTAATAGCCGAGTAGTATTTCATTATATATATACACCACATCTTCTTTACCCACTCATCTGTCCATGGGTATTTAAGTTGCTTCACGTCTTGGCTAGTGTATCTTTTCAAAATATAGTTTTGTCTGGATATATGCCCAGAGTGGGGTTGTTGGATTATATGGTAACTCCAGTTTTAGTTTTTTAAAGAACCTCTATACTATTCTCCATAGCGGTTGCACCAATTCATGGTCCCACCAACAGTGTGAGAGGGTTCCCTTTTCTTCACACCCTCTCCAGCATTTGTTATTTGTACACTTTTTGAGGATGGTCATTCTGGCCAGAGAGATGTGACCCATCATGGCGATTTTATTCTTTTGTGTGAGGTAGTGCGAGTTCCCATCGTGGCACAGCAGAAAACAAACCCGACTAGGAACCATGAGGTTGCGGGTTCCATCCCTGGCCTCACTCAGTGGGTTAAGGATCCGGTGCTGCCATGAGCTGTGGTGTAGGTTACAGGTATGTCTCAGATCTGTGGCTGTGGCATAGGCTGGTGGTTACAGCTCCGATTTGACCCCTAGCCTGGGAACCGCCATATGCTGGAGGTGCGGCCCTGAAAAGCCAAAAAAAAAAAAAAAAAGGTAGTGAAACTGACACACATTCATGACTTGAACCAAGCCAGAACCCAGATTGGGACCTGAACCCACAGTTTTTAAATTAGAGTTGTTCACTCGGTGTCTGGACTTACCGAGGTTCAGGTTCTTTGTGCCTCTGCACAGAAGGAATTCAGCGAGCGACAAAGCGACAGGCAAGACAGGACGCCTGTGAGAGATGCAAGCGGGCAGGCAAGGAGGCTCTGCCCCAAGCATCAGATGGGCTACAGTTTTATTATCCAAGGGGAGTGGGGGAGGGCAAAGACCGCCTCTTTCTTCAACTAGTAGCTCCTCCTTGGTATCCAGTAAGAGAGTATTTGACCCTATAAGGTCAGACTAGGACAGTCAGGGTGCTTATTCAAATCGACAGAAGGGTGGTCCTTAAACTCCCGCCCTGGGTCTGAACCTGAACCTCACCCCATCCCTCACCCGAGGCGTATCTAGCGTCCCCATTGGTCAAGCCAGCCTGCCTCAGGCTGATGGCTTTCTCGAGCAATTTTTAACCTACAGCAGCCTCCCAAAGTTCCTTACGTTTCCCTTTCTGTCTATAGTCCCTCACTGTGACCTCCACAACGACCTGTGTGACTCTTCTACTCCAACCCTATCTGTAGGCCAGCTTACTTCTCTAATCTGAGAACCTAGCAGTTTGAGAATCTAGTAGAATGTAGTAAAAAAATAGAAAACTGAGAAGAAGCTGTAAGGTACTATTTTCTGGTCTTTGTTCGGTCCCACTGCTATGTAATAAGGCAGAAATGACTTTATAGATGTTCCGTTTAATTGTATCAGATAATGGTGTGACTCAACCTACCACTTTAAATAAGAGCTCACGGCCCCGAGGCTGTGGGTAGCCACTTGGGTACACAGCCCGTTTCTTCCGCCATAAAATGGAACTTTGAAGTTCTGGGCCTCCCTCTGATTGTACAGAAGATTAATGAGGCAATGTTTGCTCAGAGCTGGGTTGGCGCAAATGCTGTCAGCCAAGCCTGTTTCTTCCTTCTCCGAAGACCTTCTTTAAGTAATGTAAATAGAAACTATTTTGATTTAAATAGAACCTGATACTTGGTTAGCAATGAGTGATGTTTCTGGCATGAGCAAAGTAAACCACTGGCTGAAAACGAATTACAGTCTTAACTGTACATCTACAGCTTAAGATGAATGCCTTCCTCTCTGATAAGGACTTGATCAAGCTGATTACCTTCCTAGAGAAAGTTCTCTCTCTTTTTCCTGGAGAACCAAATTTGACTAACGCATGCTCAGTTGAAGACGCCAGGGGAGGGATTTCCAGTCGTGGCTCAGCGGAAACGAATCTGACTATCATCCATGAGGACACAGCTGCAATTGCTCCGTGGGTTAAGGATCCGGCGTTGCCATGAGCTGTGGTGTAGGTCACAGAGGCGGCTCGGATCTGACGTTGCTGTGGCTGGGTGCTGGGCCGGCAGGTGCAGTTCCTAGCTTGGGAACCTCTGTAGGTAGGTTCCTAGCTTAGGGAACCTCTGTAGGCCACAGTTGCAGCCCTAAAAAGACCAAAAAAAAAAAAAAAAAAAAACCCAAAAAATCCCTTACATTTAAATATTTTCCATCTAAGATTTCAGACTTAACCTGGTAGACCAGCTCCCAGCAGCCCTTCAGTCAGTAGAGCTGGAAATTCTGGGCAGCAGCTTTCCTTTCTAATGAGACCCTTCCTGCAGCTCTCATTCTAAGTGTCACCTTACCGGGAGGACCTTCCTGACCTCAGACTAGGTTCTGCTCTGAGCAAAGTGACCCCAGAAGCTTGTGGCAGTGGGCAGAGGAACAGACGCTCAGGGCAGAAAGGAACTTCTGCAGATTTCAAGGTCACAGTCCCCGCTCCTCCCTTCCCTCCCCCCTCCCCCTCCTCCCCCCTCCTCCCTTCTTCTCTCTCTCCTCCCCCTCCTCCCCTACCAATGTGAGTGCCACTGGGAAGTTTGCATATGGGTTCCTCCTCCTGCAGGCAGATTCTTCGTCTTGGCTTCTTTCCCAGCGGGATGAGCGAGGCCCATCCAGGGGCCACCTTCCCACAGAGGTCCCGCCTCGGTTGCTTACAACATCTTTCTTCCAGTTCCCAACCGTGTGTCAGACTGTGAGAGCCAGGGAGGCGAATCTGAAACTCGGGCACTTCCCCCAGCGCTCCATTCCTGGCCACCCACTGTTCCACGAAGCCGGCCAAGCCATGGTCCCGTCCATTTCACCATCTGGGAGGCTCGCCCTTTTCTCGGGAAGGCGTGTGCCGATTTCCACACAACACGATGAGCTGGGTGGAGGCGGTGGGTCACAGCAGTGAGGTGAGCAAATTCTCCTTCCAGAAAACGTCTGGCCACTGGCTGGAGAACAGATCAAGAGGGGAATCCTGTCATCTCAAGGGCAGATTAGGAGGGACCTGGGAGGCCAGGGGAGCGGGAGACACAGAGGAACATTGTCGAGTCCATGTTCAGAGCAAGTTCTTTATTGTAGAAATTGCCGGGGGTGGGGTGGGGTGGGAAACCCATCCATTGAGACGTGCCAAACAACATTATAGGTTAAGGAACAACTGAAAATGGTGGTTAAAAATAACCAGAATGGGGAATCCCATGGCTCAGCGGAAACGAATCCAACTAGAAACCGTGAGGTTGCAGGTTCGATCCCTGGCCTCACTCAGTGGATTAAGGATCTGGTGTTGCCATGAGCTGTGGTGTAGGTTGCAGACGGGGCTTGGATCTGGTGTTGCTATGGCTGTGGTGTAGGTGGGCAGCTATAGCTGCAACTGGACCCCTAGCCTGGGAACTTCCATATGCCGTGGGTGCAGCCCTAAAAATAAAATAAAATAAAATAAAATAAAAACCAAAATAGCTAAATATGTGTGGAAATAAACAAGGACCAGCCAAGGCATTTTTTTCTAGCTGGCTAGATCAAAGGAGTTGGCCTCTCTTGAGCTTCCTTGCCTGATCCAGCAGATATAGAAGGACCACAGAGCTATGACTATAGATTCACCTTCTTCTCAAGCACTCAGGGAATATTCACCTACACGCTGGGCTAAAAGACAGACCTCAACCAATTTCAAAAGAATGGTAAATTGCAGGCCATCTTCTTTGGTCACCATGCCACACTGGAAATCAAAAGGTAACTAGAAGAAAACGCTTGTGGCTGGTGTTGAAGAGACACAGATTCATAAATCATGGGTGTTTGAAGATGATGTCTGTCTACTGTGGTTCCCATCAAAAAGCACCATCACAACCAGGCGGCTTAATCCACAAAAATGTGCCTTTTCCCACATTCTTCCATTGGTTAGTTGGTTTTATTCATATTCACTTAACTTCTTGCCTTTTATTGGCATACTTTTCTGGGTCGACTGCACTGGGCAAAGGAATGCCTGGAGAGCTGATAAAACGTTATTTCTGAGTGTGTCTGTAGGGGATGTTTCTGGAAGAGATTATCAGTGATTCAGTAAAGTGCACAGAAATTCGCCTTCACCAGTGTAGGCGGGCACCACCCGATCCATTAAGGGCCTGACTAGAACAAAAAGGCAGAGGAGGGGCCAATCTCGCCGTCTTCTTGAGCCGGAACATCCATCTCTACTGTGCTCGGACGTCAGAACTTCTGGACTTCACACTGAGTTACATCACAGGCTTCTCTAGTTTTTCAGTTTGTAGATGGACTATTGTGGGACTGCTCAGCCTGTAAGAATTGGGAATATGTGAATTGTGTGAGCTAATTTCCATAATAAATCTCCTCTTATATCTTATATAGTTTTATATCCCATTGGTTCTGTTTCTTCAGAAGACCCTGACTACCACATATACTGTTTCACTTGAGATACCCAGTGTTGGTTTTGCTCCTGGCAATCCTTGAGCCCCAACTCAGTTGAATCTTCACTTGAGCTCTACCACTTAATAAGCATATGACCCCGTATTAATCATTCAAGCTCCCTGAGCTCTAAGTTCTTGACCTGCAAAAGAAGCATAATAATAAAACAAACCATGCAAAAATGTTGAGAAGGTTGCATTAGATCAAACTGATATGGAGAATATCCATCCCTGTGTCTCAAAAGGGAGCTGAGGAATAATTATATAACTATTATTATGCAGAACGAGCACCATGATTCCAAGCTAGATTTCATGTTGAATATTAACAAAAATAGCTGGCTATACGTTCCTTTAGAATTTCTGGAAAGTAGAGACAACTACTACTCCTAGCATAAATTCAAGGAATTCACAGCCTTTCTTCCTAGATCACGTAAACTTCTTGCCATGACCTAATTCTCTAGAAGAACAAAGTCATTAGTCACTGCTACTACTCAGTCAAAATCCTGGATATATTTGAGTACATGGGAAAAAAGTCCTTACCTTACCATGAACGTTGCCAGTTCTTTTTAAAGTTGCCTAGGAACATCGTTCTCATGCTGCCATCTTTGTTAGCTATTCTCTCTGTATCGATTATTAGAACTATATTTATAAACACTTGATGGGAGGGTAATAGTATGTTTCAGAATATCAAGGCTTATTGATATAATGATTCCCATTGTTAGAACTGCTTTCTATGCAATTGGTGTTAGTTTTCTCATTAGTGTTGTCTCAATGTTATTTCTAAAAGTGACCTCTCTTTTGTTAAAAAAAAAAAAAGCAACACCAGGAACAGCAAACAACAAAATTCATTTTCTCACAGCCAGAAGGAGAAAGGCCAGAGGTCCAAGATCAAGGTGTCGGAGGGTTTGGTTTCTCCTGAGGCCCCTCCCCTTGGCTGGGGAGTAGTTGCCTGTGTCCTCACTTGGTCACCTCTTCATCTGTATGTCCACGTCCTCATCTCCTCTTCTTATAAAGACACCAATCAGACTGGATTAAGGACTGCCCTAGTGATCCCATTCTAATCCAATGATGCTTTAAGGGCTCTATCTCCAAGTACATCACATTTTCAGGTACTAGGGTTACGCTTTCAACATATTTTGAGAGGTTACAATTCAGTCCAAATAAATGACCAGAAATTCTGTGTCACTTCTCCTATCTGACTGAAGTGGTGCTGTGCCAGTTTCCAGGTCTGCACCTTAGACAGGCAGCAACCTTCCTCTTGGGGTACTCTGGCTGGGGACCCTGAGTCACTTTGAATTAGTTCAGTCCTTTTGAGTCTACTGTGTGGTGGATGACATCTGAGGTTATCCATCTCTCTCAAGATGCCAAACACGTGGGAAGGGCTATCTTGGACCCTCCAGATGAGCCCATTTACCAGTTGAATATCACCAGTTAGGTCAGTCAACACTTAGGGGAGTGAAAGAATCATCCAGCTGAAAGTTACCCAGATTCATGACCTACAAACTCCTGAGAGAAAATAAAGTAGTTGTTGTTTTAAGCTGTTACCTTTTTTTTTTCAGTGCAGCAATAGATAACCAAACCAAAAAGTCAAAGAACAAATCGTAATGGAAATTAGAAAATATTTACAAATGAATGACATGGGATATACTAAATATTAAAACTTGGAGGATGCAGCTAAAGCAGAACTTAGAAGTACATTCATAGCTTTAAATGCTTATATTGAGGTGGGAAAGGCTGAAAATGAATGAGAAGTACCCATCTTAATATATAAGAGAAAGAACAGCAAAATAAGTAAACTTGGGATGCAAGTCTACAGATTAGATTTCAAGAAGTCAGTGGGACCCTTGAAACTGTAAAATTTTGTGTGCATATGGGAGAGGGTCCACACATCTCAACAGATTTGCAAAGTTTCTCTGGGCTAGTCCCACAGATTTCTCTGTTTAGTTTCGTTAATTGCTGCTGCTGTGGCTATGAGGGTTACTCTTGCTCTTTTATGTATGTCTCCGTGTTTGCACTGTTGTTCATTTATCTTCCCCACCAAGAGGTGGGGACTCTTAATGTAATCAGAGAATAGTCCATGTTGCCTGCTCATTTTGCTTAGGTTGCTCCCCCGAATGGGCTCTCAAATGTGGCCCACTCTTGGCCGCAACTATTACCCAGTTCTTTAAAGGGCCCTGGACCCATTGTCCTCAAAGCCCATTTACCTTTGGCTACCTTATTTGGGCTACCATCCTGATGCTGAGCACTGTCCAGGATCTGGACCCCATCCACCTCCACTGTCCTCCATTCAGGACGCACCTGGGCACATCACATATTTGCTAGTCTTTCTTCTGGTCATGCCCTGCACAAGGCCCATGAGTTTCCACACTACACACTGTCTCCTGTGCACCGATAAGGAGGACTCTCAAGGGAGTAGAAGGACAGGGGCTCTAGACTCGGACAGACTCGAGTTTAAATCAGGGGTCTCCATCTGACTGGAGTGTCACCTTGGGCACGGGATCATATCTATTTCCAATCCCTCCAATTGTATTGTGAAGATGAAAGGAACTTTCCTCAAAAAGTTAAATACAGAGTTACTGTATTAGCCAGCAATTCCACTCCTAGGAATGTACCCAAGAGAAATGAAAATGCATGTCCATATGAAGACTTGTCCAGTGCTTACGGTGGCATGCTTCATAATACTCAAAAGGTGGAAACAAACAAGTTGCCTATTAACAGACAAACAGATAAACATATTAAATTGTGATGTATGCATACAATGGAACATCATTCAGTCATGAAAAGGCAGGAAGTACTACAGCATAGATGAACTCTGAAAATTTATAAGTGAAAGAAGCCAGTCACGAAAGACCCCCTTATTGTATGATTTTATTCATATGAAAAGTCCAGAATAAGAAAGCATAGGGGGCATGGCTCATAGATAGAGCATTTGACTCTAGCACGAAGCAAGTTTATAGAGGCAGAGAGTAAATTAATGGTTGCTTAGGAATGGCGGGTAGGGCTGGAGGGGGAATGGGGTGAGAGGTAATGGGCACTGGATTTTTCTGAGGTGGTGAAAATATAGTTGACTCTTGAACAACGCGGGGGTTGGGGTGCTGACCCTCTGTGGAGTTGAAAATCCAAGTATAATTTCTACGCAGTTACTCAGATCTGGTTCCTCCCTTACCCACAGTTCCACATCCGAGGATTTGACCAACCAAGCATCACATGGTACTGTAGCATTTACTGTTGAAAAAAATCCTGGTGTGCACGGACCTACACAGTTCAAATCCATGTTGTCCGAGGGTCAACCAGACACAAAAGGTCACCAGACACAAAGGAACCACACACAAAAGTTCACCCACGGCATGATTTCATTCCTTTGAAAAGTCTAGAAGAGTCAAACCCCTAGAGAAAGAGCAGATCAGTGGTCACTAGGAGATGGGAGAGGGCTGGGTGGGAAGTCGCTGTGTGGTGTGTACGGGGTGTTTTCCTGGGGCAATGAAAAAGCCTCAAAACTAGGGAGGCCTGGTGGTTCCACAACACCATGAGTGTACTAAATACCACTGAATTGTAGACCTTAAAATGGCTAATTTATGCTATGTGGATTTCACCTCAATTTTTTTTAAAAGATGAAAAGAATCATGGTCCATGATAAGTGGCCACGACTGTAAACCACAAGTGGTATTACCAGCATCCTTATCACTCTGAAAGCCACGCGGGCGTTCCTTTCTGCCCCATTAGCAGCAAGCCTGTTTTAAGGATCTCCCTCACATCTGGAGGAACCAAAACGCATTATATCACACATGTTAAAATGCACCCACTTCCCATTTTAAAAAATTTTTGAAATGTAAAATGAGTAAATTTTAAAAAAATAATGTCGCTTTCAACATGAGTTGGCTACAGGCCACTAATTTAATCTATTGTGCCTACTTGAGAATCCTGAATTCTAGTGAATTGAGACAATCAAGCTTACCAATGGTTTTCAAGCGTGGTGGAATTTGTATCTATTCAAAATCCAACAATTCCTGAATTGAGATAGAGTTATAACATGTAGACATTTGATAAACAATTGTTTTTGGCCTCGCCCTGGGGAAAAGGAAGTTCCAAGGGCAAGAACGGAATACTTGTCACAGCTGCGAATGCGAGCCACATCAGTGACAATGCCAGATCCTTAGCCTACTGGGCCACCAAGGGAACGCCTTGGTAAACAGTTTCAAGGGAGTTCCCACTGTGGCTCAGTGGAAACAAATCCGACTAATATCCATGAGGATATGGGTTTGACCCCTGGCCTGGCTCAGTGGGTCGCGAATCCGGTGTTGCCGTGAGCTCTGGTGTAGATCGCAGATGCAGCTTGGCTCTCACACTGCTGTGGCTGTGGCATAGGCTGGCAGCTCTGGCTCCAATTCGACCCCTAGCCTGGGAACTGCCATGTGCAGCAGGTGTGGCCCTAAAAAGCAAAAACAAACAAACAAAAAACGAAAACAAACAATTCTGATTTCATAATTCCCGTTTTCATCTAGACTTCCAAAACTTTTCATAGGCTCCCTCAAAAAAAGTTATAGGCTAAGAGTATGTGCCCATGGTGCCCAGTGGATAAATCGGTGTTGGAGGCAAGTTCCCTTTTGGTTTCTGTTCTATACTTTGTAAAAAATCCTGAAGCCAAATAGTGTTTTTGCAGGATAAGGCCAGGTTGAGATGTCTATAAGATTTCAGAGGTTTTGTTTTGTTTTGTTTTGTTTTGGCTGCACCCCCAGCATTCAGTCCCAGGCCAGGGACTGAATCTGAGCTGCAGTCACAACCTGTGCCACAGATGCAGTAACATCAGATCCTTAAATGACTGCTCTGGGCTGGGGATCAAATCTGCACCTCAGCAGTTGCCTGAAGCTGCTACAGAAATGACACCAGATACTTAACCCACCATGTCATAGTGGGAACTCCAAGATTTCAGAGGTTTGACGAGTATTTCAGTATGGGAAGGATTTAAGAGTACTAGTATAATGGCTTAGGATTAATATAAACAGCAAGGTCACAAAAACAGAAATATAGATCAGTGGAACAGGATAGAAAGCCCAGAATTAAAGCCAAACACCTACAGTTGGCTCATCTATGACAAAGGAGGCAAAAACCTACGATGGAGAAAAGACAGCCCCTTCAATAAGTGGTGCTTGGAAAACTGGACAGCTCTATGTAAAGGAATGAAATTAGAACACTTCCTAACACCACACACAAAAACAAACTCAAAATGGATTAAAGACCTAAATATAGGACCGGATACTATAAAACTCTTACAGGAAAACATAAGCTGAACACTCTCTGACATAAATCACAGCAATATCTTCTCAGATCCACCTCCTAGAGTAATGACAATAAAAACAAATAAACAAATGAACCTAATTAAACTTAAAAGTTTCTGCACAGCGAAGGAAACCCTAAACCAAATGAAAACACAACCCACAGAATGGGACAAAATATTTGCACATGAAGTGACTGATGAGGAATTAATCTCCAAAATTTATAAATAGTTCCTACAGCTCAAAACCAAGAAAACAAACAACCCCGTTAAAAAATGGGCAGAAGATCGAAACAGACAGTTCTCCAAAGAAGACATTCAGATGGCCAAAACACACATGAAAAGATGTTCAATATCACTAATTATTAGAGAAATGTAAATCATAACTACTATGAAGTACCACCTTACATCTGCCAGATTGACCATCATCCAAAAGTCTTCAAACAATAAGTGCTAGAGAGGGTGTGGAGAAAAAGGAACCCTATTACACTGTTGGTGGGAATGCAAATTGGTGCAGCCACTGTGGAAAACAGTATGGAGATTCCTCAGAAAACTAAAAATAGAATTACCATTTGATCCAGCAATCCTACTCCTGGGCATCTATCCAGAGAAAACCATGACTCAAAAAGACGCATGTACTCCAGTGTTCATTGCAGCACTCTATGCAATAGCCAGGTCATGGAAACAACCTAAATGTCCATCGACAGAGGAGTGGATGAAGATGTGTACATATACACAGTGGAATATTACTCAGCCATTAAAAGGAAAGAAACAATGGCATCTGCAGCAACATGGATGGACCCAGAAATTATCACGCTAAGTGAAGTCAGTCAGACTGTGAGACACCAACAAAAAATACTACCGCTTACATGTGGAATCTAAAAAAAGGATGCAATGAACTTCTTTGCACAACAGATACTGACCCACAGACTTTGAAAAACTTATGGTTTCCACAAGAGACAGGTTGGGGGGTGGGGGGGTGGGCTGGGGGTTTGGGGTAGAAACACTATAAAACTGCGTTCTGAGGATCGTTGTACAACAATAAATGTAATAAAATTCATTGAGTTAAAAAGTATAAACAGCAAGGGAAGGGTTTTTTGTTTGCTTGTTTGTTTGGCGGAGCCACAGGCATGCAGACCTCATTCTCCTTCCCTACGAACGCTCTTCCCTCTGCTCCCCAGTGGGGGTTTCCACTCCGGCCAAGCCGGTGTTCTCACTGTCTTGCCCCGTCATCCTGGCCTCCAGGTTTTCTCACAGCATCCTTAACCCCTCTCCTGACTTTTCCACCTTCTCCTCACCTTTCAGGGCCTCTAGAAACCCACTAGGAAGCCCTCCTTGAAGACGGCAGCTCAAATCTTCTTCAATCCCTCTCTTACACACTGCAAACACAGTAAGATCCTGGGGTTCCCTGGTTAAGGATCTGTGGTTGTCACTGCTGTGGCTGGGGTCTCTGCTGTGGTGCAGGTTCGATCCCGGCCCCGGGGAATTTCCGCATGCCTTGGACACAGCCAAAAAATAATAATAAAATAAAAGAAACATGATGAGATTCTGCTAGCTCTTTTTGTCTCTGTCTTATCTCTTTGAAGGCAGAGACTGAGCCTCAGGCATTTCTGGTCGTGCGTTAAATAAATGCCGGAGCAACGCATTACTTTTCAGAATGAGGAAGGAGTGATGAGGAAATCGTATGATGTCAGTAACCAAATAAATGAAGACATACGGCGTGGAAATTGTGAGCAACAGTCTGCCCCTCACTGAGCGCTGAATGAATGAGTGCAAGGTGTGGCCTGCCAACAGGCTTGGGTTGCTTCTAGAAAAGAACGCCGGGTTCTTGAGTTTTGAGCCACGGGGATTAGTAGGGTGGGCTGGAGAATCTCACACTTGGCTGCCTTTAGGAAGAGCGAACAGAGGGCCCTCCACCCCAAGGGTGATCTGGGTACTGCTGGGTTAGAGTCAGGGCTCGAACTGACTCAGCCTTTTGCTCTAGGAAGCTATGTGAATGGGGCCCAGGGTGAACATTGCCACACTCCGTTCATTTCCTGCTACTCTTTCTCTTCCCAACTGTGATCCTTTGGGACTGATTTTGAGCTACGCACTTGATCAGGGAAAACAAGTCAGAAAAAGGAGTTACCTGAAAGCACCTTGCTTGGCGGTGCCTGGCTCTGCTTCCCAGAACCAGACGCATCAGTCAGGGCAATACGTGCTGGCTGCTGTATCCGGCTCCGGATCCCCGCGTCTTTGCATCACGAAGAACTGCTGTCCCTCCTCCACGTCCCAAGCAGGCTGAGCTCTCCTCCACATGGTAACGCAGGGATCCAGTCTCCTTGCCTTTTGGTGAGCCATCAACTTCACCCGTGACCTCCAGGGTCCTGAGGGAAGACGGGCATGTAGCAGAGACCAGGCAGGGAGCTTCATGGCCCAGCGGACAGGCGGCCAAGATTGGCCAGAAGCCAGCGAGATGGCCAACCTAACTGCAAGGGTGGCAGAGAAATGCATCCTCCTGGGTGCCCAGGACAAGGCCACGGGACTCCGAGCCCCCTGCCTTGTCCACTCCTGCTACAGCACACCCCGCACACTGAGCATCGCACGTGCCTTCATCTGAACGGTTGATTAATACCTTTTGTCCCAATTCTCGCAGATCTCTGGGGGCAAGGAGGCCGAACCTTCGGGTCACTGACTGGTGGTGGTATTATCCGGACACAGTAGAGAGGCTTCTGCAACTCCTGACAGTGTGTGCAGACCGGGCACCCAGTCCAGGGGTGATTTCCTATAAATGATAATGCCCAGGGTCCAGGTGCGGGTAAGAGGCATCCTACAGCGACGCGCAGTCGGGACTTTGCTTTGACTTCCTTCCTTCCTCCTCCCCTCCCTCCTTCCTGCTTTTCCCTCTTTCTTTCTTCCTTCTTTCCTTCCTTCCTTCCTTTCTTTCTTCCTCTCTCCCTCCTTCCCTCCCTTCCTTCCTTCCTCTCTCTTTCTTTCTTCTTCTTTGTTTTTTTTGGGGGGGTTCATTTTATGGCCACACCTGTAAGCATATGGAGGTTCCCAGGCTAGGGGTCTAATCTGAGCTGCAGCTGCCAGCCTACGCCACAGCCACAGCAACGCCAGATCCGAGCTGGGTCTGAGACCTACACCACAGCTCATGGCAATGCCAGATCCTTGACCCACTGAGCAAGGCCAGGGATTGATCTCCCATCTTCATGGATACTAGGCGGGTTCTTAAGCCTCTGAGCCACAGTGGTTTGAGATAGAACCAAGTTCCAAGCCATCTGCCTTCACGAAAAAAGAAAGTGGGGTTTTTCTGCGCTCAGCCTCAGCCAACGTGTGTGCGGTCAGCAAGGCTGCCATGCCCTCAAGGCCAAGCGGGGGGAGGGGGTTGCCCAGGACGAGCCCTGGGCGCCTTTCCAGCCGGTGCCATCCCCCAGCCCCGGCACCCCCACCCCCACCCTCAGCCCTCTCCAAAGCAGCCACACTTGCCTTCTGCGGAAAGTTCCCTGCAGGGACAATCATCTCTGCCACACCCTCCTGGAAGGAAGGGGACCCGCTTTGCAGCATATCCGGTAGGATTTTTTTTTACCATAACAAGGGTAGTGGGGTCAAAATCCGTTCTTGAATCCATCTCTTCCAATTCCTTTGGAGTTTTACATTTTTCACTACATCTCTCACACTCTCACACAAGGGAATGCATGTGAAAATGCTTCCTAGCACAGTGCCTGACCTTCAAAAAAATGTGGATTGCTCTATTTATAAATGACCTTTCTGACTGGTTCTAGTTTTCTTAATAATCTCACTGCGTGTTCTGCCTGCCCCCGCCCCCACTGAAAATCAGATTCGTTTAGCAACTTTTTTTTTCTAACGGCCACACCTACAGCATATGGAAGTTCCTGGGCCAGGGATTGAACCCCAGCACCAGCTGCGACCTAGTCTGCAGCTGCAGCAAAGCTGGATCCTTTAACCCACTGCGCCAGGTGGGAGATCAAACCCACATCTCCACCGCAAACTGAGCTACTGCGGTCAGATTCTCTTTTTTCATCTTCTGTGTTTTGGTTTTTATCTTTTGCTATTTTATTAACCCCACGCGCCACAGCCGGAACTCCCGTTTAGCAACTTTCTGATCTCAGGTTCTTGAACCAAGAAAAGGAGAAGCAGGCCGGTTCCCAGTGAGAACTGCAGTCCAGTGGCTGCTCTCCCTCCAGAATCCTGCGGACTTCTAGCTGCTTCTCCCACTGACGTCAGCATGACCGACCCCCAAATTCCAATGACTTATTTCCCAGCGCCTCCCACTTAGTTACTCCCTGACATAATATTCGGAGGCAGTTTGAGGACAGAAGCCTTCTGGAATGTTCTTCACATAAATCAACGAATACCATGAGAGTGTGTGAGGAAGAGGACACATCACAACAAAAGCCAGTGGAGGCTTTTTCTCTACTGGGGGCTGCTCCGGGGCACAACTCTCACTGTGTTGGGAAACAAAATATCCTCTCTCCCGGCCTCTCACTATCCTGGCCCAGTGAACAGTCACCTATTCAGGGGGGAAAAAAAATGGAAGCCAAGATGTCTTTGAACTTAGCTGTTTTATGTGTTTTCTTAACATTTCGCTCTGGGACATCTGTCTTGGCTTAAAAGCACATCTATTTATATCAACAACCGTTTACCCGGAGTCCTTGGAGGCTGATTCACACAGATGTTGCACGCTGTGGGTTTTTAATACAATTCACTTTGAAAAAATGTGGCATTCATTTCTATTCCCCTCCTTCCCCCGGTCGATTTAAATCTTAGAAATGTGCGGAGTTCCCTTCGAGGCTCAGCAGTGAAGGACTCGACTAGTATCCCTGAGGATGCGGGTTCAATCCCTGGCCTCGCTCAGCGGGTTAAGGATCTGGCGTTGCCGTGGGTGTGGGTTACAGACATGGCTCAGATCCTGCGTTGCTGTGGCTGTGCCTGTGGCACGGGCAGGCAGCTGCAGCTCCTCTGCGACCCCTAGCCTGAGAATTTCCATATGCCACACATGTGGCCTTAAAAAGCAAAATAAATAAATCTTAGAAATTTGCAAACCTTGGATTTATGTGTACGCCATGTACATCCTTTTGGCTTTTATAACACGTGACTCATATTCCTGTTGCGATGGATGGAATAATGAATCATTTTTGTGCCGTGAAGGCTGGACAAACAGTACACTCTCGGAGGAGCCGGCTTGCTCAGAAGACGGGTAAAGGCACTACTCGTTCAAACAGAGGCCGGCACCAAGGCTGGGAGTTGCACTCCCGGTGATGTTTACACAGCCACTGCCTTGGCACCGAGCACGGTAGGAGTGGGTGGGAAGGCTGAAGGTGGCATTACGGAGTGCACCGATGCCAGCGAGTCCGACACCGATGGAGAACTGGAGGAGCAGAGACCCAGGGCGAAAAGATGCTCGGCTCCATTGGAAAGTCATGGTGCCACAGTGAGATTTCTTGCGCACAGCAGACTCTAGGGTCCCGCTGACTCCAGGTGGGAGGGTTCTCTGCTTTCAGGGCCCCCAGCAGGTCTGCACTGCCTTTCAGGGAAGCAGATTCACTCACAGGGCCCGCTTTTGTTTATGTCTGTTTGATTCCTCTTTTTTGCTGTCATCTCTTTATTCTCGCCAAGTCTGTCCCGCTCATGGGTGGCACACGGCAGAGTCAATCCTGTTCAACACGTGTTTGTCTGGTATTTGTGCCCCAAGCCAGGTCCTTTTTTTTTTCTTTTTAGGGCCGCACCTGTGATATATGGAGGTTCCCAGGCTAGGGGTCAAATTGGAGCTACAGCTGCCGGCCTTATACCACAGCAACGCAGGATCTGAGCCTCGTCTGCGACCTACACCACAGCTCATGGCAACGCCAGATCCTTAACCCACTGAGCGAGGCCAGGGATCGAACCTGCAACCTCGTGGTTACTGGTTGGATTCATATCTGCTGTGCCACAGTGGGAACTCCCAAAGTGAGGTCTCATCGATGGAAGGTTATTTGTGAAGCCATGTTTTCCTTATTCCTTGAAATGACACAAGGACCTTTTTCTCATGGAGGATACTGTCTACTGAATCAAGGCCACTTAAAGTGAACTTAAATAAGATGGGAAACATTTCAGTGGGAGGAAAGTGACAACTGGGACATCATCTTGAAAATAAAACTTTAAACAATGATGAATATAAATACTTTGGGGTTTTTTGGACACCCCCATGGCAATGGGAAGCTCCTGGGTCAGGGATCGAACCCATGCCTCGGCAGTAACTTGAACCACAGCAATGATAATGTCGAATCCTTCACCACTAGACCACAGGGAACTCCTCTTTTTAATAAAAATTAATACTTTTTTTTTTGCAGTTTTTAAGTCATAACTGCAGCCCCAGTCTTCAGGACACACTGAATGATTCTAGTAGTTCCTTGATCGTGTCTTTTATCTTCAGGAAACCTATTCTCCCAGGTGAGAGTTGAAGTTCTACTTTGTCATCAGTTTGCATTGTTTTTGCACTTCGTTTTCTGACCATTTTCTTTCTTTCTTTCTTTCTTTCTTTCTTTCTTTCTCTCTCTTTTTTTTTTCCTTTAGGGCCACACCTGTGGTATATGGAAGTTCCCAGGATAGGGGTTGAATCAGAGCTGCAGCTGCCAGCCTACACCACAGCCACAGCAACGCCAGATCCAAGCTGCATCTGCGACCTATGCTGCAGCTTGCAGCAATCCCGATCCTTAACCCACCGAGTGGGGCCATGGATCAAACATGCATCCTCATGGATATTAGTTGGGTACTGATACTGATCAACTCCCCAATGATTTCAATATTAATCTGTTTATAAGTTTGGTATAGACACTGACTCCAATAATCTGCAATCAAGATTGGTGCTGGGGGAGTTCTCACTGTGGATCAGCGGGTTATGAACCTGACCAGTACCCATGAGAATGAGAATTCGATCCCACTGGCCTCGCTCAGTGTGTTAAGGGTCTGGCATTGATCTGGCAAAGGTCGCAGATGCAGCTCGGATCCAGTATTGCTGTGGCTGTGGCATAGGCCAGCAGCTAGCTCTGATTCCACCCCTAGCCCGGGAACTTCCATATGCCTCAGGTATGGCCCTAAAAAAGCCCCCCAAAAAAAGACTGGTGTTGGGTGTATTCTGGGTTTGAGTGTGAGCTGCTTCTCTAAGTGGTCAGTTCATTACAGAATATTTAAGAATTATGATTATTTTGGCTTTGCTTTGTAACAATGTCATAATTTTAAATTCCAGAGGAGTATCGTGATTAAAAAGACTCCTCTTTGGCGTTCCCGTCATGGTGCAGTGGAAATGAATCCAACTAGGATCCATGAATTAGTGGGTTTGATCCTTGGCCTCACTCAGTGAGTTAAGGATCCGGCGTTACCGTGAGCTGTGGCGTAGGTCACAGATGTGGCTCAGATCTGATGTTGCTATGGCTGTAGCATAGGGTGGAAGCTGTATCTCCAACTGGACCCCTAGACTGGGAACCTCTGTATGCCACAGGTGCGGCCCTAAAAAAGAAGAAAAAAAAAAACACAGGAAAGACTCCTCTTTGGCACTTTTAATTTTATTTATATATATATATTTTTTTTGCATTTTGAGTAAGGCCAGGTATCGAACCCACAACCTAGTTGGATTAGCTTCTGCTGCACCACAGTGGGAAGTCCTCTCTTTGATACATACTGATGTTTGTTATGAACAAGGCCCTCTATTCCCACTGATTCGTTTGAACCTCACAATGACTCAGTTATTTCAGCATGATTGCCCATTTTTATAGATGCAAAAATCAGAGGCTCAGAGAAGTTAAGCAAAATGTGCCTGACGTCACACAGCAGATAATAGAGGAGCTGGGATCCATAATGAAGTCTACCTGATTTCAGCGTGTGTAGCTCTAACCCTTCTAAGCACTTCATCCAAGTCAGCTGCGCTGGGTGGTCCACAATCGAAAAGTCAGATCTACCCACTGTCAGTAACCAGCCCCCACTTTCCCAAACCCCCCGACCTCTGACGTGGCCCAAAAGCAATGTCTCCCAATTCAGTTGAAAGGTAAGGCCAATGGTGGAAGCTGGTTTAGGCCACCCCTGAAACAGGACATCATTTTAATTCTACGTGCCTCCGATTATTTCACTGTCGGAGCATCTTAGTCTGTACTTCAGAGCAACAGAAACACATTCTCACAAGGAATAACTTGCTAAAAGCAATAGAAACCCTGCCTGGCAGTCATGGTCTCCGTAGTTCACGTGCATTTTGTTGCTGGATGAAGGAGTTGACATCTACTCTGATGAAATCACTACAAGAACATCTCAGCTCTGATGGTTTTCAGATGAAATTTCCAACAATATTTTGCAGCGTCTTTGTTGTCAACCAATGGATCAGGCAGTCTGCAGCCCGATACTCAGGTCCGTGTTTCACTTGCTCTGACTGTGATTTGTGAAAGACCCCGGTAAAACTGACAAATCTTTCGTGGATACTGAATACACCGTCTGGACTCTTGAATGCGCAGGTGGAGGGACGCTGAGTCACCGGGTGTTTGTTACGGCAGCCCCTGATTGGCTGCTGGACTGCATGCCCCGCCCACAAGGAGTGATGCTGTGTGAGGTGATGGTTTTTTGTTTATTGTTTTTTTGTTTTGCTTTTTAGGGCTGCACCTGTGGCACATGGAAGTTCCCAGGCTAGGGGTCGAATCACAGCCACAGCCACAGCAACCTGGGATGGGAGCGGTGTCTGTGACCTACACCACAGCGTATGGTGACCCGGGCTCCCTGACCCAATGAGTGAGGCCAGGGATAGAACTGCTTCCTGATGGATAATAGTCGGATAACTTTCTGCTGTGACACAATGGGAACTCTGATGGTTTTGACCAAAGAAATCAGGTCTCCAGGACAAATCGGATCCTTGCAGGTGAGTTCTTCAGCAGATGACCCTAACAGCCAGCTCGAGAAGATCTTGCAGTGTCCAGATCACCATTCCGAGCTTCAATTTCCTTGCTTCTAACATGTTAATGATAGCAACACCAGGCTTCTGAGAGCATTCTAGAATCAAGTGAGATTTAGCTAGAAAAAAAGCTGACTTCTAGGGAGGGGCTTATTTGGCTTTGCACACGAAGTGAAATTTTTTTAAAATTAAGATTAGTGTTTCTGTAAGAGTAACACATTGCCATATTTGAAAACACCCTTTTGGAAGAGTCATCTGGGCATACAAATCCAAAAGAAAATCAAGACCAATACATTCCAACCTAGAGCTGCAAGGAAACAAAGCTTCCGTGGTCTTGACCTCCGAGAACCGAACTTCTGAGACTGGTGCTAAGCTGTATCCTAAATGACTCTAATAAACAACCCTCTCACCATCGCAGTTATCAGAAAGGTAATTTATAGGATGCCTTTGAGATATACCATCATGCCATTGCAAACCCCTGCTTAATGAACTAAATTCCAAGCCCTGTTAATCATGCATGTAGGGTGTGTATTTGCATCTGACGTATCTGCAATTACTCTTAATTAAAACCACCCACTTAGAGCATGCTGAAAGACCAGCATTTAAAAATAGGAGCTGAATAATTAGGGTCATTAATAGGAACAGATTATTTTGTTTATGAGGGCTTAGAAATAAATAGAGATCAGCAGTTTTCTCGTTTCTGATGGAAACACAGAGGGCCGAGCAAAGCCACTTTGAAGGGAACCCCTTATCAGAAGTCCGGGAGTGGCTTTCGTTTTGCGTTCTCCTCCAGAGCATCTCCATCTTCAGGCTGCTGCACGGGGATGGGTGCTCTGTCCTGGGAGCGCGAGGGGAGAGCCCCCCATCAGGGCCGGGGCGAGCCAGCCAGGGGCGGGCTGGAGTTGAGTCCCCCGGACCCCTGGCGAGGACGCCTTAGAGCCAGGTCTGAACTGTACAACCGCAGGTGGCAGCGGTCATGCCCACAGAGGCCTCCTGGAGCCAGTTTTCTGCCATCTCTGAACTGTGGTCACTCCGTGGCTTTTTCTAAGGCCACCGTGAACCTATCGATGAAACTCCCAGCTCACACACTGTCTGTTGTTCCCTGCCCTAAAGTAAACAGTTTACATACACGTTGCTGCCGGCATCTGAGATATTCCCCATTCTTCTGCCCCGCTGGTGGGCTGAGAGAGCTTCTGATGGCTTTCCGAGACGGTGGTGACTTTGGAAGCAGGTGTGAGGCAATGGCTGTGCCTGGGTGGGGTGGGGGTGGAGTGCCGACAAGCTGAACTCACACAGGGCACCAGAGGCAAATATTTATTGGCTGGTACCCGTGGAAAAAGGGAAGATTTTTCTGGCCATGATGCCTTCCTAGACTTGAGCTAGACTTTCTTCACAAAAATCTAGAGTAAGTATAAGTTGTGTGTGTGTGTGTGTGTGTGTAGGTTCTGGGGCCAGGGATCAAACCCACGCCACAGCAGTGACCCAAGCCACAGCAGTGACGACACTGGATCCTTAACCCACTGAGCCACCAGGGAACTCCCAATTTTAAACCTCGTTCTTCAGGCTCGGAGTCATTTCAAGCCACGAGTAGGTTCGTTGCGGGATACACACTGCTGCCTGGATCAGCTACCAGACAGCCTTACCCTCTAGGGTCTGAGGTCAGGTCCTGCCCGCCTAGAAATTCTGTTCTGTGTTTTGCGTACCCCCGTTTACCCTTATTTCATAGTTTTACTAGTGGGGTAAATCTCGTTCAAAAGTTTCATTCCAGCATTTTTTGACAGTGGAGTTGAGTTGGGTAGTTGAGTTTAGACTGGTTTAGATTCGCAAGAAAATGATGTGAATCTGGTTTTGATGTGTCGATGAAGTTGGTTAAAGAGAGTTTTATATCTCTTATGAAACAAAAAGTAATCGCTTTAGCAAAAATAAGCTATGGGGTTTCTCGGCTTCATCAGTACGGACACTTTGGGCTGGGTCTTCTTCCTTTTTTTTTTCTTTTTACGGCAGCATCTGTGGCATATGGAGGTTCCCAGGCTAGGGGTCAAATCAGAGCTGCAGCTGCCGCCCTACACCACAGCCACAGCAACGCAGGATCTGAGCCGCGTCTGCAGCCTCCACCACAGCTCACGGCAACGCCGGATCCTTAATCCACTGAGCAAGGTCAGGGATCGAACCCTCATCCTCATGGAGAGAGGCACGCTCCTGGGTCTTTTTTGTTCTGAAGGGTTGTCCTGTACATCGCAGGGTGCTGGGCAGCATCCATGGCCTCCGCCCACCAATGTCAGTAGCACTGTCCCCCACCCACCCCAGGGGGACAATCCAAGCTGACTCCAGCCATTGACACATGTCCCCTGGGGGTAGGGGACAACACTCACCCAGTTGAGGGAGTTCCCTGTTGTGGCTCATTGATAACAAACTTGGCTAGTAACCATGAGGATGGGGGTTCAATCCCTGGCCTCGCTCAGTGGGTTAAGGATCCAGAATTGCCGTGAGCTCTGGTTCGCAGATGTGGCTCGGATCCCCCGTTGCTGTGGCTGTGGTGTAGGCCGGCAGCTGTAGCTCCAATTCGACCCCTAGCCTGGGAACCTCCATATGCCATGGATGTGGCCCTAAAAAGATAAAAAAAGAAATTGGCCCGGCTGAGAACCTGATATAACATAATCATCAGGGTGGGGAAAGTTCCTTCTGCCCTTCTCAAGATCTAAAATATCCTGAACAAATTTGATTTTGCTAAGGTTCTCAAGGAAATACTGAATCTCAAGATTGTTTATCCTCTTCGAGAAGATAAAGTCTTCCACCTTCTCAAGCACTTTTTTTTTTTTTGGTTTGTTTCTCTCTGCAGTTTATCTCTCCAAATTTTCAGATTAGGCATGAAATTGTACCTTAGCCATCCTCACGCTGTGTAAATTAGATCTCCCCTCTATTTGCCCTAAGATAAAAGTACATCTTTTCTCCTAGCTTCTCAGCTCCTTTCTGCATTGACGAAATGTCAAGCCAGCCATAACTCTTGACTCTTTGGGGAGCTTCTTCCACGGTTTTCTTCCAAGTCCCAAGCACGGAAGAAAATCTTCCCATGTATATGGCGGGAAGCCTTCGTCTTAAAACTGGTTGATGAATTATTTTTTTTCCACATCTCCTGATCTCCTTCAAATTCAAACTCCCCCCAGCCTTGGCGGCTTGCCACGCTCGCATGCTGCAGGTTGCAAATGGTGCAGCTTGGGGTGTATTTCCCCAGGGAGCGTTGTGAATCTGTGATCACCCACATCTTAACAGAGCCACCCCAGGGCGGATCCACAGTCACTTTCTGAGCTGTATCTTTCTTGGCTGATGTCAATGATGTGCCCGCAAATGAAAAAGGAAGTTGTCGCTGTGGTTTTCAAATAGAATGAAGCGAAGCAGACAGCGTTAGAGCACGTCTCTGTATGGGCAGCGGGGAGCCTTCCGCTGCGCCTACTCAGCACTTGTCAAGAATAGTAGTTCCTGGGGGGGGTCAGTTGTGGGGAACAGGTTCGGGGGTGAAAATGGCGGCAGCAGCACTTCTATTTCGATTCGATGCGCTTTGAGGTGGTTTTAATTTTTTGAGTCACCGTGTACTGACTTCATAACTTCCATCATTGAAACACTTTCTCTTTCACTAGACCAGTGGCCCTTTTGTGTTTTCACTTCTGACTTTTCTTCCTCCCACTGCGACATGATGGTCCGGTTACAGTCTGAATAAGGCCATCATTTTTCCCAGCCGAGGGCACCAGTCAGAGACGCTCTGCAGCCGGCGGGCAGTGTCACCGGCCTCAGCCTACCCCTCCCCCGTGTGTCACTGCATTTTGGGTGGTAAAATTTGACATCATTCTCTTTTCTTTTTGGTCCTTTTCTTTTTTAAGGGCCAAACCGTGGCACGTGGAAGTTCCCGGGCTACGGGTTGAACCAGCATGGTGAGTACCGGCCTACATCACAGCCATGGCAACACCAGATCCGAGCCGCATCTAGAACCTACCCCGCTGCTCAAGGCAACACCGGGATCCTTAACCCACTGAGCGAGGCCAGGGATTGAACCCACATCCTCACGGGTACTAGTCGGGTTCTTAACCCCCTGAGCCACAGCGGGAACTCTGACATCATTTTATGAATATGTCCAGCATCCCTTTTACATGGCAGCAGGAGCGTCGGGCACAGCAGGCTTGGCAAGGCCTCGCCCCATCTCCTCCCTGGTCCCCACGGCCCCCGAGCTTCAGGGCTCAGATCTCCACAGCAAGATGCCTGCAGAGGACAGGCGGGCCGAGGCCATCCACTAAAGCAAGCGGGGGAGGTTTATGCCGATGCAGAGTCAACACACAAACACTCCCAAGAGACTGGGCCTGCAAGCAGTTACTGTCCAGTCAAAATAATACAAGGACAAGGGGTTCCCATGGTGGCTCAGTGGTGGTCAATCTGACCGGTGTCCATGAGGGCACAGGTTCGATCCCTGGCCTTGCTCAGAGGGTTAAGGATCTGGCATTGAGCTGTGGTGTAGGTCGCAGACGCAGCTCGGATCTGGTGTTGCTGTGGCTGTGGTGCCGGCTGTTGTAGCTGATTTGACCCCTGTCCTGGGAACTTCCATATGCCATGGGTATGGCCCTAAAAAGACCCCCCCCAAAAAAAAAAGAAAAGAAGAAGAGCAAGAACAAAAGGCTGAAGGCAGGGCAGCAGCTAAACCCAAGCCTCACCCTGTGACTTGGGTGCCATGTGACTGTCCTGGGGCTGCGGTGACTAAGTTCCACAAACTGGGAGGCTTTTAGTGGGTCCAACCACGTCCCGCAAACTTGGAGGTTTGCCCCCCTTTTTCATTTTTTAAAGTTCTATTGAAGGAGAGTTGAGTTGCAATGCTGTGATAATTTCAGAGCGATCCAGTTAAACATGGCCACACATGCATGCTTTGCCAGATTCTTCTCTCACACAGGGAACCGCGGAACACTGGGTAGCGTCCTCCGTGCTCCGTGGCGGGCTCCTGCTGCCCATCCTGGCATAGGCCAGTCCCAGACCCCCGGTCCTTCCCTCTGGTAGCCATACGTTCGTTTTCAAAGTCTACGAGTCTGTTTCTGTTCTGCACACAAGTTCATTTTTATCCATTTTTTGAAATTCCCCGTATAGGTGATATCGTATGTTTGTCTTTCACTGTCTGACTAAGCTCACTTGGTGTGAAAATCTCTAGGTCCGTTCATGTTGCTATAAATGGCATTATTTCACTCGTTTTCATGGCTGAATAGCCTTCCGTTGGGTGGACACACCACATCTCCTTTATCCACTCCCTGTCAGTGGACATTTAGGTTGTCTCCACGTCCTGGCTGTTGTGAATAGTCCTGCAATGAGCACAGAGGTGAGTCTATGTCTTCGAATTATGGTTTTTCTCCGGAGAGATGCCCAGGAGTGGGACACCTGTTTCATATGGTAGTTCTAGATTTATTTTTTTGAGAAACCTCCATTCTGTTCTCCGTAGTGATTACCCCAATTTACATTCCCACCAGCAGTTTGAGGGTTCCCTTTTCTCCGTATCCTCTCTGGCATTTATTGTTTGTAGATTTTTGATGATGGCCTTTCTGGCTGGTACGAAGCGGTACCTTGTAGTAGTTTTGACTTGCATTTCTCGAATAATGAGGGATGTTGAGCATCTTATCCTGTTTCTTTCTTTTTTTTTGGCCATCTGTGTGGATAAATTGCTGTTTAGATCTTCTGCCCATTTTGTGATGGGGTTGTTTGTTTCTTTGGTATTGAGCTATCAGAGTTTGTATATTTTGGAGATTAATCCCTTGTCAGTCACTTCATTTGCAAATATCTTCTCCCATTCTGTGGGTAGTCTTTTTGTTTTGATTATGATTTCTTTTTCCTGTGCAAAACCTTTTAAATTTAATTAGGCCCCGTTTGTTTATTTTTGGTTTTCTTTTCATTACTCTAGGAGGTGGATCTGGGAAGATATTGCTTCAGTTTATGTCAGAGAATGTTCTGTTCTGCCTATGTTTTCCCCTAAGAGTTTTATATTATCTGGTCTGATATCTAGGTCTTTAATCCATTTTATTTTTTTTTTTGTGTGTGTATGGTGTTCTAATTTCATTCTTTTGCCCGTTGCTGTCCAGTTTTCCCAGCATCACTTATTGAAGAGACTGTCTTTCCTCCATTGCATCTTCTTGGACAAACTGAGAAGCTTAACAGACAGCTATTCTCTCACGGTTTGGGAGGCCCTCAAGGTGTCGTCGCGGGGATAGTGCTCTCTCTAAAATCCCTAGGGGAGTGTCCTGCCTTGCTTCTCCCAGCTTCTGGTGGTTTCTAGCAAAGCCTGGCACTTCTTGGCTTGACTCATCACTTCCATCCCTGCCTCCATCTTCAGCAGGCCTTCTCCCCGCATCTCTGTCTCTGAGCCTCCTGTCTTTATAGGGACAACAGTACTGTTGGATCAGGGGTCCTCCTTAATCCCGAAAGACCTCTTCTTAAAACTGCAAGTAATCTAAATAAGGTCACGTTCCAGCGCACCAGAGGTTAAGCCTTCAGCATATGATTTTTGGGGGGACAATTCAACCTGTAACAGAGTCCTCCACAGGCTTCTTTTTGGTTTTTTAAATTATTATAGTTGATTTACAATGTTCTGTCAGTTTCTGCTGTACAGCAAAGTGACCCAGTTATACATATATATGTATGCGTGTGTGTGTGTATGTGTGTGTGTGTGTGTGTGTGTATATATATATATTCTTTTTTTTCACATTATCCTCCATCATGCTCCATCACAAGTGATTAAATATAGTTCCCCATGCTATGCAGCAAGACCTCGTTGCCTCCCGATTCCAAAGGCAATAGTTTGCATTTACTAGTCTCAAACTCTCCGTCCATCCCCCTCCCTCCACCATCCCCTTGGCAACCACAGGTCTGTTCTCCATGTCCCATGAGTTTGTTTCTTTTCTGTAGATAGGTTCATTTGTGCCGTGTATTAGATTCCAGATATGTGACATCATATGGTGTTTGTCTTTCTCTTTCTGACTTACTTCACTTAGTGTGAGAGCCACTGTCGTGTCTTTCTGGTCAGACCTAGGATCTGGGACTGGGAGGCGGGATGCTGAGACCCTTGGTGCGTTCTCTCTGCCCCCGGTGCTGGCATTTTGCTGCCCTGTTCCTGGCCCTCCTTCAGGTGCTTGAGCCATCTCCTCCCACTCCTTCCTCTTGTCCCTGAGAAGTGACGCCGGACCTGTGTTTACCTGCCGTGCACCTTGGGTTCCCAACTGGCCTCTTTGAATTTCTCCACGAGAAACAGGAGGATGTTGGTCTAGAAAGTGTCCAAGTTTCCTTTCTGAGTTTGCTAACAAGGGTGATTAATAGAAAAACCTACCAGTTATCTCTGGAAGCAATTTGGCTCTGAATTGTTCTAGAGAGGGCATTGCAACCAAAGGAGCCTAAGAATTTGATTCAGTACAAGTCACCTATGATTCCACTTTAATGAAATGGCCCCAATAGACAAATCTATAGATCCAAAAAGGACAGATTAAAGGCTGCACAATTCCGTGAGGATATTTTAAAAACGCTCTGGATTGTGTACTTTCTTCTTGTTTTTTTCTTTTCTTTTCTCTTCTTTTCTTTTCTTTCTTTCCCTCCTTTCTTTTTCTTTTCTTCTTTTTTTTGGCCACACTGCAGCATATTGAGTTCCTGGGCCAGAGATCACATCCGAGCTGCAGTTGCAATCTATGCTGCAGCTGTGGCAACGCTGAATCCTTAACCCACTGTGCAGGGCCCGGGATGAAACCCGCGTCCCAGCACTGCAGAGACCTGGATTGTGTACTTTAAAAGGGCGAATGTTATGGTATACTGCTTTGATCTCAAGGGAAAAAAAATTTTAAATCCTGGAGGAAACAGAGACTGTGCCTACTGTTAACATCTTCAGAGGGATGAGAAGATTTTCAACTGTGAGTCAGGAATGAGATACTGTTTTTAAAAAGTGGCATTTTGAAAACAGCAACACCCAAAGGAGCTTTGGGAAAGTAACAACGTGATGGCAAGCATAGACGACCCAGTGGAAGGGCTGAAAGGCATGGTTGAAATATTCTATCAGAAAATAGGGCAAAATGACAAAGAGTGAAGAAGGGGAGAAAAAATAAGAAATTGGAGGCCCGGTCCAGGAGATGCAATGTCCGGAGAGAAGGAGTTCCAGGAAGAGGGAGTAGGGAAGATCATGAGAAGTCTTGAAAACACAACTCAGACACTTTTCCAGGAATGAGGGCTACCAGCCTGCGGGTTGAAAGGGCCCAGTACGATGGGTGAAAATAGACCCCCCCCCCCCATTCAGGCCAAGTGCTGTGAAATTTCAGAACAACCACGGCACAAGAAGATTCTACAAGCTTCCAGGGGGTGAGACTAAAAAAAAGAAAAGATACCAGATAAAGAATTGAGACTGAGAATGGCTTCAGCTTTCCCAGCAGATCACAGACTGTCCTGGAGGAAGGCGTTCTTGGACCTGGAAGTCTGTACCCACAGAAACCATCAATCAGGAGTTCCCATCGTGGCTCAGTGGTTAACGAATCCGATTGAGAACCATGAGGTTGCGGGTTCGATCCCTGGCCTTGCTCAGTGGGTTAAGGATCCGGCGTTGCCGTGAGCTGTAGTGTAGGTTGCAGACGCGGCTCGGATCCTGCGTTGCTGTGGCTGCGGCGAAGGCCGGCGACTACAGCTCCTGTTAGACCCCTAGCCTGGGAACCTCCATATGCCGCAGGTGCGGCCCTACATAAAAAAGGCAAAAAGACAAAAAAAAAAAAAAGCAAAGGCAGAATAAAGATTATTTTTGGAAATTCGGGGCAGCCACTACACGTCGTAAGTTAAACGTTCATCCTGTGACAAGGACTGAGCCTGAAGATAGCCCTAAAGGAAAAGGGTTAGAAACACGGTGAAATCAGTAACGCCGGGTACACAGTGTGCCTCCTGCAGACGGGCAGCAGGTGTGAAGCCCGCTGTGGAGGACGGCGACGGGGACAGGGAAGAGGGTGGAGGTGGGAGGGAAAGCGAGAGGAGCAGGCAGCGGGCAGACGGTGCGAGGACCTCTGTGCCGTCCCCAGCGTCATCTCAGGGTGGGACGTCGGCTTTGCAGAATCTGAAGAGCTTGCCTGAGGCCGCAGAAGCCCCACTCTGGCCCTGGGAGACCTTATGTTGGTGTCTTCGTCTGCTCCGGCCACCGTGACAAAACACCACGGGGCTGGGTGGTGTGAACAACTGAAGTGTATTTTCCCAGTTCTAAAGGCTGGGTTCCTAGGTCAAGGTGTTGGGGGCTTCGGTGTCTCCTGAGACCTCGCTCCCTGGCTTATGACGGCTCTCTGCTCCCTATACCCTCACTTTGTCATCTCTTTGTGTGTATCTGTGTCTGAGCATCTGTTTTTACAGGGACACCACCCGTATTGAATTAAGACACACTCTAATGGCCTTGTCTTAACGCATTCACATCTTTGCAGATCCTGTCTTCAAAGAAGGTCGGTTCTGAGGGACTGGGGGTTAGACTTCAGTGCATGAATTTTGAAGAGATAAAGCTGAGGCCGTAACTGCTAGGCAGACAAGCTTCATACTTTCTCTTCCTCTCTCGGATGTGAACAAAATAACAACGCCAAGCGCTCGGAGGTCTCAGGGAAGCCGTTGGATAAAAAGGTATAAAAGTGTATTGGTCGGTGTTACAGCACCAAACACACCTCAATTATTATTCCTCTAAGTCGAGGACCCGTTTTGTGTGTTGCTTAATCTTATTAAAGATAAATTGCTAGAACCGCTCCCCGTTTTTCATCAAAAACCACATTAGCAGAGTTTTATCTCAAACTGTTTCCCATCATGCCATCTCATGGTCTGTTGCTTTGATCTGATGGAGCCAGATCGGCAGTTTCCGCCTTGCGGCCGTCTGGGTCTGACCGGCCCCGTCCAGCACAGAGGAAGAAGCAGACTTCCTCCTACAGTTCCTTCTCCTCACTCCTCTCCCAGGAGATTTTTTTCTCCATTGAAACATGGGCTTCTTGTTTAATACAAACAGAAGTACACGTGAACGTGTGAGCCTTTTTCTCAGTTTTGAAACAAGGCTCTTATTTTTGTTTTGGTCCAACTTGGCACTTTATTGTGGACGATGAAAGGGGCCCCCTTTGCTTAGAAGTGAAGTGGCCGCCCCATCTGGCCTCCAGGGACTCCTGCCTAACGTGGTGTTTAATGCTGATTTATTAGAGTCAGAAGCGGTTGTGGGACAGTGTGGGTGGAAAAGATCACCCTCTAATGAGAAAGAGAGTCTGAGGTGGTTGGCATTGCGGTGGGAGCTGTTTACATGCAAACCTGACACCCAACCAGACGGGTGGAGTGAAACCTTCCAAGCCCTCAAATATCCTTTTACAGAGCACCATTCAGTAAATCAGTAAATATCAGATAAGCACGGACATCTGTGGGAAAGCCTTGGAAACTACTGGCCAGGCAGACAGGCTGCTGAAGGATGTGCGTGTGGTGCTCCAGAAAATTCCAGAAACTTCCAGAAATTGCCAGTAGTTCAGGTTAAATGAATGGAGACGTCCTGAAAAGGTTTTCTGTGGCTTAACAAAACTGTATCAGTCAGGCCTAAGTGCTGCTGAGGGCACTCAGACGTAAGACAGACATTGTCACCACTGTCGGGGGTTGCTGGTGTGTGTGTGTCTGTGTGTGTGTGTGATCAGAAAGAAAACACAGTCAGGACGGTTCTTCTGATCATAAAACAGGGCACGGTGGAATGTATAAGTTTGTTCAAGGTTGTTCTTCCCACCCCGTTCTCCTGGTCAATCTTTACCCCCTTGAACTGTCTTTTATTCTTCAGAGCAAATGGAACATTACACGTCCGTTTGTTTATCATATTGGGTGTCTCCATCCCGCTCCAGGCTGTAAATTCCACCAGGACATACTCTTTCCTTTGTTCCCAGCACTTGGGACTGCACCTGGCCTATTGAGGCATCATAAATGCGTGCTGAGTGAACAAATGCTAAACGGATGGGCAAGCACGAGGCGGGAGGGAGAGACTGAAGCCCCTTGAAGGCAGAGGACGCGAGTCTGGGGGTCCCCCACCCACAAGGGTGAGGGAACTGGGAATTCTAGTTCTACTCAACGGTGGAAGGTCTCGGCTGAAAAATGAAGCTCTGCATCTTTACTTCACACCGTGATAGATAAAATATTGTATAAAGTATCATAGTGTATAAACTACTGTGAAGCATAAAACATCCTAAGATTGTTTTCCAGATCTTTGTTGGCTAAGTGACACAGGCACACTGAGACCCTGGGGGACTGGGAATGGGGTGTGAACAGCAGAGGAAGTCCAACTAGCATGTAGTTTGCAAGAAATAGTCCCTTGTAAACCAGCTTTGATGGAAAAGATAAAAATTATTAAAAAAAATGAAATGGTCCTACTAGCAATTGAGGAAATGGGTTTTTAAGCAGAAAAACTAGTTTTTCACCTGTGACAGTCATAAGAAAAACCACAAAAAAATGTCATTCTATTTCTCAATATTGGAGAGGATATGGAAGACAAAATATTCGAAGTAGACAATACTCAAGTATTAATGTTGGTTACTTTATGATGGTGGGATTATGGGTGAGAGTTCTCTTTGCTTAGCCTTTAAAAATTGTTTCATTTCTTTCTTTCTTTCTTTATGGCCACACTGTGGCACTTGGAAGTTCCCAGGCCAGGGATTGAATGCAAGCTACAGCTGCAACCCGTGCCACAGCTGCAGCAATGCCAGATCCTTTAACCCACTGGACCGGGCTGGGGATCGAACCTGGGTCCTGTTGCTGCAAAGACACTGTTGCACCACAGCAGTCAAAATCTTAACCCACTGCACCCCAGTGGGAACTTCAGAATTGTTTCATTTTATAGACACACGCCCATAGTCATAAACACATACAACTTGTCGCTGCCTTACAGGAATTCCAGTTGGGGCTGTGGCAGAGAAACAGCCAAGGGCTCGGCTGCCCACACAGGTGAACATAAATGGTTTAAAGGAATCATAGAGGCACGAGGGCATCAGAAAATTTCCTAACAACTCCTACCTCCTTAAAAGACACGTGGTTAGGATATGATGATGAAAGAATGAGAAGGAAGATTTCTGTGGCTTGTGGAACCTGTCATTATTTTGTGGGAACTCTTGGAACCCGTGCTTCTTAAGAGTTCGTGAACTTGTCGGAACATTCATGGAGGGAGGTATTGCCACATAATTAAGAAAGATACCATGAAAGTGCCACCTGACAGCAACCCTGGCTGTAGGGAGAGCAGCATAATGCCTGTAAATGTGGATAAAATGGTTAAGGAAGGCCAGATCCTAAGAAACAGGGTGGCAGAAGATGGGCAGGAGGCTGGGGAATGTGGCAGGATGCTCATGTTTCTGGACACACTTGGGGAAATCCATTTTCAGATTGGCTTCCAACTCAGAAGTGTCTTTTTAAGCCCAAAGGGAGGACTGGACCACCTCCCTCCTGTTACTGAATTATCGGAAAGACGAGGATCAGGGTTTCTCCATCCAAGGACAAGCCCTTCCTCTTACTCTAAGCCTGTATCAAAAAGAACAAACATTCGTGCACATCAATTAATAAAGTCTTTGCAGTGAATCGTGAGCAATTACATTAGCATAATCTGAACAAATCTGTAAACCTTTAAGGAGAAAGGTAAGCGATGCCGTGCAGACCAGCCTGGGACCAGAAGGATCTAGGGAAAGCGAGAAAAGCCAAAGAAGACAGGGGAAAAAAGATCTCTATAACCTGGAAAAAGAAGAATCTGGCTTGGATCGATATTATTCTCATAGTCTCACTAACAAAGACTTCCTGCGAGTCCCTTAGAAAGCAGGGCCTGTAAGGGTCTGTCTCAGTCCCAACAATACAATTTTACAGTTTTTGTAGCTTCTCATCCTCACGTTGATGGACAGGAAAATGCATGTAATTCTTCAGAACATAGATTCTATCATCAACACATTATTGTGCCACTAAAACAAGCAGTCTCTCCCCGCCCCGCGCCACACACACACACACACACACACACACACACACACACACACACACATTAAGTTTAGGAGACTAAGAATATGTTGTAATACCTGGTTAGGGAATTCCAGATAACCAGAAATTCTGGTGAAAATAGTTTTTAAAAAATCTTCTTGAGGGAGTTCCCATCGTGGTGCAGGGGAAACAAATTCGACTAGGAACCATGAGGTTGTGGGTTCGATCCCTGGCCTTGCTCAGTGGGTTAAGGATCCAGTGTTGCCCTGAGCTGTGGTGTAGGTCACAGACACAGCTCAGATCTGATGTTGCTGTGGCTGTGGTGAAGGCCGGCAGCTGTAGCTCTGATTAGACCCCTAGCCTGGGAACCTCCATATGCCGCGAGTGTCGCCATAAAAAGACCAAAAAAAAAAAAAAATCTTATTGAGAGCATCAAAAAGCCAAAAAACCAGTCACAACTTTTTGGGCTAGGATGCAGGGGGGGATTAAATCCCAAGATGGTAGCCTGGGTCTCAGGCTCCTTTTTTTTTCTTTCTCTGATTCCTGCAGCGGCTGAGGTAGAAAGGCTGAGCCTCTTGGGGATGAAACTACGGAAGCCAAGGTTTGGCAAGAGAGAAAAGGAAGCCCTAAAGTTAAGAAGGTTTGGGAGGGAAATGCTATCAAATTTGGTTGTGACGATTGTTGTACACCTATAAATGTAATAAAATCCATTAAGTAATAAATAAATAAATAAATAATAAAACTAAAATCCCCCAGGAAAAAAAAATATAAAGTTAAGGAAGAATGAGTGAGTCACATGTCTGTATAATAAGCACTTAATAGAATTAATTAACAAAGCCCAAATTCTTTAGAAGAAATTATGAAATTGATAAATCTCTGGTGAGACAGATTAAGGGGAAAGAAAAGGCAGAAGACAAAATAACCAGTACTAAGAATTAGAAGGGGGAGTTCCCATCATGGCTCAGTGGTTAGTGGGGGCATCCATGAGGTCGCGGGTTGGATCCCTGGCCGCGCTCAGTGGGTTAAGAATCCGGCATTGCCGTGAGCTGTGGTGTAGGTCACAGATGTGGCTTGGATCAGGTGTTGCTGTGGGTGTGGCGTAGGCCAGCGGCTACAGCTCTGATTCGACCTCTAGTCTGGGAACTTCCATATGCCACAGGTGTGATCCTAAAAGAACGCCCCAAAACATTTAAAAATAAAAGAAGAAAAGTCGAATAGTCTAACAACTATTAAAATAATTGAATCCAGAATTTAACACTGGCTGCGTATTCCCTGCTCCACCAAACACACACACACATACAAATCCTTAGGATCAGAGGGCTTCACTGGCGAATCTAAAAAATATTTAAGAAAGAAATATCACTAAAATTACAAAAACTGTTCTAAAAAGTAGAAAAAACAAACCATTTCTCAATCATTCACAAGAGAGTAAAACTTGACACATTACAGGAAAGAAAAATTACATGCCAACCTCAAAACTGCAATATAGATGCAAAAATCCAAAACCAAATCTTTTTTTTTTGCCTTTTTTGTCATTTTTTAGGGCTGCACCAGAGGCATGTGGAGGTTACCAGGCCAGGGCTCTAATCAGAGCTACAGCTGCCAGTCTACGCCACAGCCACAGCAATGTGGGATCTGAGCCACGTCTGCAACCTACACCACAGCTCATAGCAACGCCGGATCCTTGGTGCACTGAGCAAGGCCAGGGATCGAACCCGCAACCTCATGGTTCCTAGTCAAATTTGTTAACCACTGAGACAAGATGGGAACTCCCAAAACCAAATCTTAACAAGTCAAATTTAGTAATACAGAAATAAGATGGTACATGATGATCAAGTTGTGTTTAATACAGGAATACAAGATGGGAAATACTTGAAAAAAATTCATTGTAAATTTGCCACATAAACAAGATAAAGGAGAAAATAAGATCTCAATAGACACAGGGAAAGCATTTTATAAAATCCAGGATCCATTCATGAGAACAAGTCTTAACCTACCAGGAGTAGACAGGAACTTCCCTGACTTTTCATTTGCTCTCTATATGAAACCTGTACAGAAATCTCATCCATTATGGTACAGTATTGAAAGCTTTATCTTGAAAGCATCAACAAGGCAATCTGCTACTGCTAATTCTATTTTCCACTGCACTAGAGATCTTAGTGCAGTAAGACAAGAAAAAGAAACACAAGACAAAAAAGCTTGTAAAGGAATAAATAAAATGGTCAGTATTCCCAAATGATATAATTATCCATATAGAGAATCAAAACATGAATTAGAATTTAGACATATCGTTAGCAACACTGCCTGATATGTAGTGTATATATAAAACTCAAGTTACCCAGCTGAAACATGAACAATATTTAAAGCTGTTTGTTCAGAAAGAATATTTCAAATGGCCAGTAAATACAGAAAGAGATGCTCAAATTCATTAGTTTTTTGTTCGTTTGTTCGTTTTCGCTTTTTGGGGCCAAACCCGCAGCACGCAGAGGTTCCCAGGCTGGGGGTCCAATTGGAGCTCTAGCCACCAGCCTACACCACTGATCGAGGCCAGGGATTGAAACTGCGTCCTCACAGGTAAGATGTGTTTTCACCCAGCCATGATGGGAACTCCCTCAAGTTCATTTGCAATAACAAATACAAATTAAAAACATATTGAAATTTAAAACATGCTCACCAGAGCGGCCAAAATTAAAGAGAGGGTCCACATCAAGAACTGGCGAATATGGGGAAAGAAGGAAACTCTCTCATACACTGCAGTGCTACAACTGAAGGAAGCAGTTTGGAGTTAGCTGCTAAAATGAACACGTGCATGCCTTCTTTCTTAGTAGTTCTACTCCTAGGTGGATGCCCAAAAGAAAAACCTGTCTCTGTATACTAAGAAACTCAACAGTAGCATTATTTGTGGTATCTTTAGACTGGAAGCAACCCAGCTGTTCATCAACAATAGAATGGATTCACGAAAATGTTATTTTCATATGATAAACTTACTCCATAGCAGTGAAAATAACTGAAGTACAGTTACAAGAACATGAACGGCTCTCACAAACATAATGACCAGCAAAAGTCAGGTCCTCAAGAAAATACACGGTTGAATTCCACTGACTTAAGAGTTTAAAAAACAGGCAGAAGTTAACTGCAGTGTTGGGGAGCCTTGCTTAGGTGGTAAAACTGTAGAAGAGAAGAAGATGCTTAGCAAGGGTCAGGAAAGGGTAACGGTGGACTTTGGTGAGCAGGAGGGATGCTAGGTCTACTGAGTGCTCCCAGTGTTCTTTTTCTTGACCTTGGCATTGCTACACAGCGGTGTGTGTGTGTGTGTGTGTGTGTGTGTGTGTGTGTGTGTGTGTTTACAACACTCATTGAGCTGTTCATTTCTTATTGGCACACTTTACTGGATGTGCAGTATATTTAATACGAAAAGCCATAGCACAATCTCTCTACATTTTAAAAATACAAAGTTAGGTGGGAGGGGGAGGGATGGGCTGGGGGTTTGGGACTGGCACATGCGCACTGAGGTATAGGTAGTGACTGGCCAACAGGGACCTGCTGCACCGCACAGAGAACTCTACCCGATAGGCTGCGATAATCTTTGTGGGAAAAGAATCTGAAAGAGAAGGGATGTGTGAACATACATAACTGCGTCACTTTGTTGTGCAGCAGGAATGGTCACCCCATTGTAAATCAACTACACTGCAATCAAACTTTCAAAACAAAACGAATAAAAATACAAAGTTATTTGGGTCTATTATTGGCAATGTTTAGGTATCCTAGTGCGGATGACCAGATAATCTATGCCAAGGTGCCTCGGTGAGGCTCAGTTCCACCTGCGTGTGCTGGTTATTAAGTAACCGCGGTGAGGATGCGGGGGAAGACACATGGGTCAGAAGAAGGAGGACAACCAATCCCGTGATTCTTATGTTCTCAGAGCAATGCTTTTTTTGCACTAAACAAAGGAAGGTCAGAGATAAAATGCTTCCAACACGCCTTAAAATTTCACCTGATCTCAAGAAACAGCAGTGCTACCGTAAGCCAATACTGCAACAGCTCAGAGGGCCTGTGAGAGAGATTTTGAAGGCTAGTCACTGCGGCCAAGGCTACAAGACAAAAGACATACATCGTATGAGTCATTGAATCCATTCAGCAAAACCCAGTATACAACCACTTTGGCAAATGGAGATTCTATTTTCAGAGCAAATCTACGTGGGGTTCTTTTGCACGTGGAGGTGAACAGACCCCAGGAGAGGAGAGCGTTGTTACTGCAGTGTTGGTGATGACAGACTACGGTGATGAAGCTGACTAAAAAATGCCAGCATTGCCATCTTCTGCTGGGATCTTGGACCAAACGGCTCATTATAATAGACTTTCATAAGAATAAGCTACATGTGTGTGGTACTTTGTAGCCTATATTTGTTTCCAACCCTGCTGGGTAGATACATCTGCTGTTTTTACTCTCATCTGTCACACAAGGAAACCAGAACTTGGGGGGATTAACCGGTTTGCCTAGGGTTACCAAGCTGGTGCTAGGATCAAGTCCTCAGCATATCAGTTTAGCACTGGCCCCCTTGGATCAGTGAATCTCAGTGGATTATCCTTGAAGTTACTCCTAAGGACTGAGAAATCTCTAACAGTGGTAAAATAATAACCCATACGCATACCACCATTTTTGTATGTACGTATTTACTGCATGGAATAAAAGTCACAATCTTTTAATATTGTTAATGAATTCACAGTGCCTTTTGTCATTTTGCTTCTTCAGTAATTAAGTAGCCCTACAAATATTTACTGAGCACCTTCAATGTGTCAGGTGTTTTTTCTAGAAGCTGAGGATGCAGATGTGAATAAGACAGAAACAGTTGCTGCCCACTTAGAGTTTCTTTTCCTGTTAGAGAGAAAGACAACACACGAGTCAAGAAGCAGCGTAGCTGAGCGAGTATTGTGTTGTGAAGAAAATAAAGCAGCGTCAGGGGAGAGCATGACGGTGGTGGCGATGAGGCTGAGGGGAGACACCCCCCTCCAGAAAGCTGAGGAAGCCCCAGTGGTCCACAAAGCCTGTCCCAGCGGCAGCAAGAAATGTCAGAAGATCCTTTTAGAGTCAGTCCCATTCACAAGGTGTTGGATCTCCACAAGTCCCAGATGGCGGGAGGGAGGGCTCGCTGGGGAAACAGGTTCTGTTAAAGGAAGGTGATTTTGTCTTTCTCTGTCTGGCTTGCAGAGAGAAAGACAAATATCATATGATAAGGACTTAATGTGGAATCTAGAAAAAAAAAGATGAGCTTATATACAAAACAGAAATAGACACACAGACATAGAAAACAAATTTATGATTACCAAAGGGGGAAGTGATAAATTAGGAGTTTGAGATTAACATATACTATTATTATGTATAAAACATATAAACAACAAGGACCTACTGTACAGCACAGGGAACTGTACTCCATATTTTGTGGGGTTCCCATCGTGGCTCAGTGGTAATGAACCTGACTGGTATCCATGAGGATGTGGGTTCAATCCTTGGCCTTGCTCAATGGGTTTAGGATCCTGTGTTGCTGTGGCTGTGCTATAGGCCAGCAGCTATAGTTCTGATTCGACCCCTAGCCCAGGAATTTCCATATGCCTCAGGTGCGGCCCTTTTTAGGCCAAAAAAAAAAAAAGGTAATAACCTATAAGGGAAAAAAATCTGAAAATAATACATATATGTATAACTGAAGCACTTTGCTATATGCCTGAAACTAACATGACATTGTAAATCAACTATACTTCAACTTTTTAAAAAAGGGCAGATGATAAAAAGTCATTAAAAGCATTTCTTTCCATTGATCTAATTGAAACTATTTTTACAACTTGAAGAGACTGTGATGTGCATTTAGTAAAACAGAGGGTAGTATATAGAATAAAAGGACAGTATTTTTAAAGCACAGAAAGTTCTCAAAGAAAATTATCTTGTCTGGCATTGTCACTGCTATGGCTCAGGTTGCCTGTGCTGGAGCAGGTTTGATTCCTGGCGCCAGAACTTTTGCATGCGGTGGGCACAGCCAAAAACAAAAAACACCAAAAACTCCAAAACAAATAAACAAAGAAAAAGAAACTGGGACTGGAAAATCAAGGTGCAACATAAGCATAACACGTCCTGGGGAAGGAAACATGATATTTAAAACAGAAACACGAACTGAAACAAAAAGGGAAAAAAAGAAAATAATCTTGGATATTGTTAACAAATGCTGATTTGGGGGGACACAATGTCACAGTTCTAAATTTAAGACTCTGTGTGTGCTTAAAAAAAACAAACAAAAAAACCCTACCTAACAGAAGGTCAACACTTGAAATAGTTGCCTTTCTTGCCCAGAGAACTCTCACTTGGCACCATAATGATGAGGAGCTTTACACGCAACTTGGCAAGTTTCACGTGGCAAGTTTCAGGCTAAAAGAGGAACTGCCTCCCCAGGATGTTATGGAAGCAACAGATACATTTTAATTTTGTTTAAGAACAATTAAGGACCAGCCATCTTTGCTTTCTGCAAAAGATTTTTCCTAGCCAGAATTTTCTCCAATTACGTAATAAATAACGGATGTCTCATACTTCAGATTATTTCCACATTCGTTGTACAAGTCATAGCTTGCCTCTGGATGTAAAGCACGTCCAGCCGTAAACTGGAAGCAGGATGTTCTTGAGACTTGGGAACTCGGTGTACTGTGCCTTCTTCCTCTTCTTGACGTTACAGAGTTTGCCTAAACAAATTTAGCCCAGTCTTGAACCAATCCTCATTGAGAAAATGATAAACTGAGCATGGCATTAACAAGACTTGAGAGAGAGAATTAAAGGGATGAAATGATACTATACTTTTTGGAAAATCAACTCGATTCCATCACCACCACCACCCCCAGTTTTCAGAAAGTGTCCGCCGTGGTGAGGGCAGAGATGGGCCATCTCCATTTTCCGCAGATGTGATGTGAGTTGCCTGCGTGGTTGTGAGCCCACCCGGCGGGTCCCCAAGGCGGTCACCTGCCCGTCCTCCTCTCATTCAGCTTTCCTCCCTGACGGGAATGGCGCTGCCAAATCCACCGCCCAGTAGCTTTCCCCAAAATGAAGTAAATTATTTTTTCCCAGAGATGTTGGCACCAGAATTGCCGTGGGAAACACAGAGTCCCCTGTGGCCCCTGCAAGGTGAATGCTGAGCATGGTCTCCCACTTGGCCCAGGAGGCCGAGCTGTCCCTGGGGCCTCTCAGAAAGCGGCCCCCTCCTGGGGGAGGTGGGGGTCTGTCCAGGCCTGATCTCTCCAGGCCAGTGGTGTCCTATCCTGGGGAGTCAGGCCCCATCTAGCCTTTCCGTCTTACTGGGGTGACGGCACGGACGTGGAGGACATGGTCCTGAGACAGGCTGGGACCTGGGATCCTTTGCTGCAGTGCTGGTACCTGGACAAACAGGTGCCTGTCTCCTGGACCAACAAAATGCAAAGAAACTATAAGGTACTTAAAAACAACAACAAGAGTTCCCGTCATGGCACAGCGGTTAATGAATCCGACTAGGAACCATGAGGTTGCGGGTTTGATCCCTGGCCTCGCTCAGTGGGTTAACGATCCGGCATTGCCGTGAGCTGTGGTGTAGGTCGCAGATGCGGCTCGGATCTGGCGTTGCTGTGGCTGTGGTGCAGGCCAGCAGCTGTAGCTCCAATTTGACCCCTAGCCTGGGAACCTCTGTATGCAGCAGGTGCGGCCCTAAAAAGCCAAAAAAAAAAAAAGAAGGAAGGCTCAAAAATAAAAAACAACCCACAGATTGGGAGAAAATATTTGTAAATGAATCGACTGACAAGGGATTAATCTCCAAAATTTACAAACACCTTCTACAGCTCAATACCAAAGACACAAACAACCCCATCAAAAAATGGACAGAGGATCTAGGCAGACAGTTCTCCAAAGAAAACATGCAGATGGCAAATAAACACATGAAAAGATGTTCAACATCGCTCCTCATTAGAGAAATGCAAATCAAAACCACTATGAGGTACCACCTTACACCGGCCACAATGGCCATCATCAAAAAGTCTACAAACAATAAGTGCTGGAGAGGGTGTGGAGAAAAAGGATCCCTATTACACTGCTGGTGGGAATGCAAATTGGTGCAACCACTGTGGAAAACAGTATGGAGATTCCTCAGAAAACTCAAAATAGAATTACCAT
>PVHT020000170.1:7748486-7769891 GCA_004024745.2 Catagonus wagneri | reverse complement strand
ATGCAAATCAAAACCACTATGAGGTACCACCTTACACCGGCCACAATGGCCATCATCAAAAAGTCTACAAACAATAAGTGCTGGAGAGGGTGTGGAGAAAAAGGATCCCTATTACACTGCTGGTGGGAATGCAAATTGGTGCAACCACTGTGGAAAACAGTATGGAGATTCCTCAGAAAACTCAAAATAGAATTACCATTTGATCCAGCAATGCCACTCCTGGGCATCTATCCAGAGGAAACCATGACTCGAAAAGACACATGTACTCCAGTGTTCATTGCAACACTCTATGCAATAGCCAGGTCATGGAAACAACCTAAATGCCCATTGACAGAGGAGTGGATAGGGAAGATATGGTACATACACACAATGGAATGTTAGTCAGCCATTAAAAGGAACGAAATACCAACATTTATAGCAACATGGATGGACCTAGAAATTGTCATGCGAAGTGAAACCAGTCAGACAATTAGACAGCAACACCCAATGTTACGGCTTACATGTGGAAACTAAAAAGACACAATGAACTTCTCTGCAGAACAGAGAATGACTCACAGATTTTGGAAAACCTTGGTTTTTCAAATAAGACAACCTGGGGGGTGGGGGGATGCACTGTGGGTTTGGGACACAAAATCTATCAAATTGACTTGTGACGGTTTTTGTACACTTATAATTGAAATAAAATTCATTACGTTATAAAAAAGAAAAAAAAGAATCTGATGAAAGGAAAAGAGGTCTAGAAAGAGATGAAAGAAACCAAGAGAAAGGATAACGGGCAGATACTTGAAAAAGTGCAAGGGAGCAAAGCAAGCTCTTAGCTGGGTGCCCTCATCTGGTTCCCACCTGTCCAGGGACAACTTGCTCGTCCTCCACAGAGTTTCTTCTTTGGTTAAACCAGCAGGTATGAAAGCTCAGATTGAGCCTGTGGGCTCATGTTCTTGGACTCACGGCTCCCCCACGTGGCTCGTGGTTCCCCTGGGGGCAGGGGGTGGCCCCGTGTGGTTCTGAGAGTCTTCCTTGAGGCCCATCCCGTGTTCTTACCTGTGTGACTCACCTACCGTAGTTCCTAATCCAAGCACTCTGTATTCTCAGACTACATCTAATAAGTTCCCCTCCGTGATGGCCTGAATTCTGTCCCTGCTCCACGGCCACCATCCACGTGTTGAAGCCCTCACCTCCAGGACCTCCAAATGTGACTGTATTTGGAGACACGGCCCTTAAAGTGGTAAATGAGGTCATTACAGTGGCCCTGATCAGTCCTTATAAAAAAGAGGAGACGGGGTGTTCCTGGTGCGGCACAGCGGGATTGGGGTCATCTCTGGAGCGCTGGATGCAGGTTTGATTCTGGCCCAGCACAGCGGGTTAAGGTTCCAGCATTACTGCAGCTGTAGCGTAGGTCCCAACTGTGGCTCAGATCTGATCCCTGGCCTGGGAACTCCATATGTTTTGGGATGACCAAAAAAAGAAAAAAGAGAGATGGACACACACACACACACACACACACACACACACACAAAAGCTCATGTGAAGATACAGGAAGAAGATGCCATCTACTAACCAAGGAGAGAGGTCGCAAAAGAAACTAACCCTGCTGACCATGACCTTGGACTTCCAGCCTCCAGAAGGGTGAGAAAGTAAATGTCTGGGGTGTGAGCCCATCTGTGTACTTAGCTGTGACCGTCCTAGAAGACTTCTGCAAGCTCCCTCGTTTTTCTGCAGCTACAGTAGCTTCTTTGCTGCTCCTCAGAAGCACAGACAGACTCCTCCCTCAGGACCCAGGCACCGGCTGTTCCCTCTGCCCGGAGCCCTCTTCACCCAGGCTCCCCATGGCTGAGCTGCTTCAGGTTCTCATTCAGGGACCTCCTTCCGTGACCACGCCAACTGAATCTGGAGCCCCCAACTGTCCCGATGCCTTCCCCACCTGACTTCTTCCCTAGCACAGATTCCCCCGAACACCTGCATCTTCTGCTTCTCCCATTTATCATCCATCTCCCTCACCGAGGTGAGCCCCCCGTTTTGTCTGCTGCTGTGTCAGTGCCTGGAACAGCTCTTGACACGTGGTGGTGGCTGCATGTTTTCTTTGAATGGACGTATCGAATGCTCCCTGCGTACCATGGATTAGCTCAATCTCCACAAATAACTCCTGGAAGGAGGCATTTTTGTCATCTCCATTTGAGAGCAGAAAGGTTAAGTAACCCACCTGAGGTTGCATTCTGTGTACACGGAAGGATGGGGATTTGAATCCCCGCAGCCCAGCTCCAGTGTCTTGGCCCTGAAACCTTTGGGTCTTGGACAAAAGTGCCTGAGGCTGTTCTGCACTGCGGGGTGGGAGTTTCCAGGCAGGGAGCTGGACTTGCAGAGCCACGCACTGGAGGGGTGCAATCTGGGGCCATTTACAAATGAGTGATGTTTGAAATCAGGGTCCAAGGCAAGACAAGGCCGTGTTGAAGCCCTGAGCTCTCTTTTTTTAAAGGAAACCCCTGTCTACATCTAGTCACGCATTTTTTTTCCTTTTCCTTTTTATGGCTGCACCCACAGCATATGGAAGTGCCTGACCTGGGAACTTCTGAGCCACAGCTGCAGCAAGGCTAGATCCTTTAACCCATTGCACCACAGCGGGAACTCCAAGTCACACATTTTAAAATTCAGTCCCATCTCATTTCACATGCATATGTATTTGGCTGTAAAATAATTTGAAAGACTTTGTATACATTTGTTTACAAAATGAGTTGTTTTATGCTTGGCTAAGCTGTCTAGGTGGTCACTCTGTGTGCTGAGGGATGCTTTCAAGTCAGAAAATCAAACCTACATATTATTTTCAAATGTAAAGGAGTTGTTTGAACACCAAATATAGAAATGTTTTTTTTGTCTTTTTGCCTTTTTTATGTACAGCCGCACCCGCGGCATATGGAGGTTCCCAGGCTAGGGGTCTAACAGGAGCTATAGCTGCCGGCCTTCGCCACAGCCACAGCAACGCGGGATCCGAGTCGCATCTGCAAACTACACCACAGCTCACGGCAACGCCGGATCCTTAACCCACTGAGCAAGGCCAGGGATCGAACCCGCAACCTCATGGTTCCTAGTCAGATTCGTTAACCACTGAGCCACGAAGGGAACTCCAAATGTAGTAATTTTTAAAGGTGATAAATTGTTGTTGATAAGTTGTATTGTGTGCAAACTTAATTAAGTGGATTGTTTTATTTCTATAGTTTTCATATTCTGGGGACTGTATATATATATTTTTTTTTCACCAAAAATAGTCTGTGAGAAGCTTGAGACGCGGGGCCCAGTGGCTAGGTTGGCTCTGAGTAAGGACAATCCGGGGCGAACCAGACCTGGGGATCAAGACGGCAGTGTCTGCAGCCAGGCCACCTGGCTTTCTGATAACCTTAGGAAGTTACCCACTGTCTCTGTGCCTCGGTTCCTTCTGCTGATGCTAACGCCACCGAGCTTGTAAAGGCTCGTGCATGCACTCAACAAACATTATGGGCTTGTTTTGTTTTAAGAATTTTGTTTTTTTATTTTTTTATTTTTTTGCTTTTTAGGATCACACCCACGGCATATGGAAGTTCCCAGGCTAGGGGTCAAATCAGAACTACAGCTGTCGGCCTACACCACAGCCACAACAATGCCAGATCCGAGATATGTTTGCGACCTACACCACAGCTCAGGGCAATGCCAGATCCTTAACCCACTGAGTGAGGCCAGGGATCGAACCTACGTCCTTGTGGATACTCGTCATCTTCGTTCCCACTGAACCACAATGGGAACTCCCGATAGATTTTTAATTCCTGTTTTTCTCTTCTCTTCATTCCTCATATGTGTTTTTAATCTCTTCTAGTCTCTTTTCTTTCTGACACTGCTGACCTATTCTATTTATTACACTTAACTTTCAGACATGAATCAAATGCCAATCAAAGTAGAGCCTGCATTGCAGAATTTGAAATAGGCATTAGCAAATGTTAGTTCTTGCTGTTGTGGGATGGAAGGGTGCTGAGGACAGCCTGGGAGGGGCCGGGTGTCAGGGGCTTCGGGAGGAAGTGGGAGCAGGAAGAGGGGGTGGATGGGGTCGGGGAGCCACACGAGGGGGTGTAAAGAAGGAGAGCTGATGATACAGGAAGGATCTCTTCGGAAGATGGGAGCCAGCCCAAGAAACAGTGACAGGTGGAAACAACACGGGTCCCAAAAACGTGGGAGGGGTATGCTCTCACACAGCCCTGGGATCCATTTAGGAAGGAATGGACCACTTGGCCTGTAGAGACATTCAGCATATACAGAGTTTGCACCTTAGTTCAGGGCCAGAAAAAATCACAGAAGGTACAAAGTGATCTTAAGATTCAATGGGGAAAATTTCAGTTCTCTTAGGACCTTAAAAAGATTTTGTCAGAAATGCCATATGATATCACTTATATATGGAATCTAAGATCTGGCGCAAATGAACCTATCTACAAAACAGAAACAGACTCACAGACAGGGAGAACAGACTTGGAGTTGCCAGAGGGGAGGGAGAAGGAGTGGGATGGACGGGGAGTTTGGGGTTAGCAGATGCAAACTCTTCCACTCAGAATGGATAAGCATTGAGGTCCTGCTGCACAGCACAGGGAACTGTATGAAGTCTCCTGGGATAAACCATGACGGAAGATAACTGAGAAAGAGAATGTATGTATATGTACAACTGAGTCACTTTGCTGTATAGTAAAAATGGGCACAACATTGTAAATCAAATATATATATATTAATTTTTTTTTAATTTTAGGGCCACACCCAAGGCATATGGAAGTTCCCAGGCTAGCGGTCAAATCAGAGCTACAGCTGCTGGCGTATGCCACATCCATAGCAATGCCAGATCCAAAATACGTCTGCAACCTACACCACAGCTCAGGGCAACACCAGATCCTTAACCCACTGAGAGAGGCCAGGGATCAAACCCGCATCCTCATGGATACTAGCCAGGTTCGTTACTGCTGAGCCATGACGGGAAGTCCCAAATCAGCTATAATTTCAAAAAATTTTTTAGAATATTTTGTCAGAAATTTAAAGTTGTCATAAATACTAGCTATAGATATATAGGGAGACTTTTTAATGTAAAATTAATATTTTGATTTATCTATTTACCAATTTATTTATTTTTATGGCTGCATCTATCTGCAGCATATGGCAGTTCCTGGGCTAGGGGTTCAAATCAGAGCTGCAGCTGAGACCTACACCACAGCCACAGCAACACCGGATCCTTAACCAACTGAGCCACAGTGGGAACTCCCAAATATTTATGTCATGCAGTGTAATTTAAACATTGGAAACATTAAGAGTCAAAATGTTTTCTTTCTCTGTCAAGAACTGGAGGAGAGTACTGTGAACAGTGCTTGCTTTCTTCTCAGATGCGATTTATGATACTCAGTGAGCGCCCTTTCTTTGCCTCGGCAAATTGCCAAACTCCATTCTAAGTTTGGATCAGTTTCCCATAATTTCTCTCTTGTGTTTTCAACGTTGTGAAATATCTACGAGAGTTCCTTTAATGAGAAGATACTTAACTTCCTCTGGGGCATCATCATTCTTTCTATCGCAACAATTTTGTTCATTCATGTCGTTAAGGGCTTTCACTCAGTTCTTCTGGCTGCACATCTAGAAGTTTCCAGAGCGCAATATTGACATTCCGTGATCAGCTATTTCTTCTTTAAGGCCATGTACATTTGATTCAACATTTTCACTTCAACATTTTCAATTAATGTTCCTTTGATGTAACTCTCATCTCTTTGGGCCAATTCCCTTTTCCAGGTGTCCATGTTTGTAAAATGCCATGTAAGTTTATCAGTGGACTACAAGGAAGCAACACAACTACACACTTTGCTGTCAGTGTGCGAACTGAATCACGAATGGGTGGTGACTAGTCACCCACGCACTGAGAGAAATGACACATTATTATTTAGACAGTCATCTGTGGAGTGAACAGCTAGCCTCATACTTTATGTAGTGGCTCTTGATTAATGTACCCTAGTAACCCAACTTGGAATCATGCTAGGGGACTGGTGTTGTTTAGTGAAATTTGTATGCATCATAACAACATGAGGAACACATGCTTTAATTTTTTAACATCAAAGTTACTGTTTTTGAAATGCAGTGATCAGTTGGAGTTCCTAGTGCAGCTTCCTTGCTCTGGAGGCCCTTTTCCTTCTACTAAAGGTGACTGGTGTTCCTGTTACCCACTTCGGGGGTGAAGAAGGGTTTGACTCCAGACACAGCTAGCTAGCTACCTGTTGGCTGTATGATCGGGGCTGCCCAAACCCTCTGTGCTTCTGTTTCCTCTTTTACAGCATAGGGGTGGAGGTAACAACAGCTACTCACACAGTTAAGGAAGGTAATGTACACAAAATATTTACGACAGAGCCGGGATCATATGGTGAGCTGTAAATGTGTCAACGGTTATTTTCGTCTTTGAAATATCTAACATTGGGCATTTCTTGAGTTCAGGGGACACTCCAAGAAAACTACAGGCATGTCTTTGTTGAGTCGCCATAATAGGACAAAAAGAAGGTTCTAGAACGCCCATTTTATGGATGAGGAGACTGAGGTTTTTTGTGAGATATTTAACGTTTCGTGGCCACGGTGGACTCAAATCTGTCTGACTCCACAAGCCAAGCTTTTAAGCACTTTCTTGTATGTGTTCAGTCATCAGAACTCTGAGGACCCCTCCCGTAAACTTTCCCACATGTGCCATTAACACGCACATAGGTTAGGTCAATATAATACCCAAATTATTTACTGTGCAATCGATCGGGTCATAGCTACTTTACCTGTCCCTGTGTGTTACCATGGTCACAAGAACCTTTCTGTTTGTATCCAAAGTCTGCCTTTGGGTTTATTCTTTAAGGTTTATATAAACGCAGGTCCTAGAAGAGACCTCCCGGTTACAACATCCTGCGTGTCCCACCCGAAAACAATGGAAATAACTTAGTTCTGTAATAATTTCCAGGAAGCTTCAGATTAAATTTCTTTCAATCTACTTTGAGGTGTAAATATTTCTCCTGGGGCATCATGGGGTTTGGTTCTCTAATTCGATTTAGAAAAAAAAACGGAAGTGGAACCTCTCTGTGTCGTAGAGAGGAAGGCATCTCAGCGCACTGGGGAGATGTTCAGATATCTGCGTAGGTGTTTTTAATAAGTTAGTGCACCTAATTGTATTTCCTCTCCACTAAATAAGAAATGTCCTACCCTAGTGGGTTTAATCTTTCTAAATTATTTTCTGGTTTTAATTGTGCTGTTTTCCACAAGCACCTAATTTCATTATAAGATTGTAATGCTTTTTTGTGAAAAGCTGGCTTGCACATGGGGATTGTTGGGACTCAGATGTTTGGAGGGGGTAAAAAAGCATGCTTACTACTTTCTCAAGAGTGAACAGAAAAACACCCAAATGCCTGCCTGCCCCAGTCGTCTGAGTCTTTGGAAGACGTGGGATGTGAGGGGCCTGACCTAGTCAGGGGCCGAGGAAGATTGTCCCCCCACCGCCGCCACCTGTCCCAAGACCAGTCCACGTGTCACTTAAGACTCGCACCCCAAAGGCTGGGACGCTGGTCCATCACCAGGATGCTTCACTTCAAAAGCCATTTGCTTTGACTGAATAACAGTAAAGCTACTGAACTATAACCCCGTAAGGGATTCAGGAAACGGGCGTCCCACTGAACAATTAGTGTCTGGAGTGACAAAGTGAGCAGTTATTTTGGTGACATCTTTGAAAGATATTATGTTACCTGCCAAGTAAAGAAGCAGAGGAAAAGGTAGCGCGTGTCTGCAGCGGTGGGACCAAGTTGCATCTTTTCTCAGTGGGAAGGTTTTGGTTGCGGAAGAGGCTTCCAGCCTGTGAGATGCTGAGCGGGCCCTGTGTTTGCCTGTCCAGGTGTCCCCTGCCCGCTCTATCATCCTCCAAGGGAAGCAGGGTTCAGAGGGCTGTCCTTCTGCCTCACATCCCAACAGAGGGCTTGAAAGAAACCGCTGGAGCCGCTCAGAGCTTGGGTGAGCATGGGAGGCCAGAAGCACCCTGGGGGTCAAGGCAGGTGCATAAGAGGGTGCCTGCAGTGGCCGCCAGCGGCTGACGCTTTGGCCAATGCCCACGACAGGGAAGCAGTGGGAGGGCCACGCAGAAGAGACGGACAGGGCCCCTTGCTGATTCTGCCCCAGTGATTCCTGTGGGTCTTGAGCTGGTGAAGCAGCAGCGTGGAGTCCTGGACCCAGGTACTCGGACACCATTTCGATTTTCTGGGGAGACTACCTGCTCTGTTGGGAGAAGGGAAAGAAGGAAGGATGGTTTATAAATGTGAGAAGTAAATCCCATTGCTTTAATTGGGAAATTAGTGTCCTAAGAGCAGAGCCATAGTCAGGAACTGAATCCAATTCTGAATTCAAAACCCTGGCTTTCCACTGGACCATGGAGCTTGTCGTGGGCTAAACCATGTCCCCCTCTCAGTTCCTACGTGGAAGTCCCAGCCTCTGATGCGACTTTATTTGGAGACACAGCTTTTCTTTTGTTACACTTTATTTTTCTTCTTAAGGCTGCACCTGTGGCAGTGGAAATTCCTAGACTAGGGGTTGCATCAAAGCTCCAGCTGCTTGACCTACACCACAGCCACAGCCACGCTGGATTTGAGCTGCATCTGCGACCTACACCGCAGCTTGCAGCAATGCTAGATCTGTAACCCATTGGGTGAGGCCAGGGATCGAATCCACGTACTCAAGGACACCGTGTCAGGTTCTTAACCTGCTGAGCCACAACAGGAACTCCTGAGACAGAGCCTTTCAGGAGGTAGTGAAGGTGAAATGAGGTCATACAGGACTGGTGTCCTCAGAGAAAGAGGAAGACACTGGAGGGAGCTCGCTCTCTGCCCACACACAGAAGAAAGGCCAGCAGAAGACTCTGCAGCAGCTTGAGCTTAAACATTCAGTGGCTAGCACTGTGATGCTCAACATGGCTAATTATGGGAGAAATACAAATCAAAATTATAATGAGGTATCACCTGACACCAGTCAGGATAGCCATCACCAAAAGTCTACAAACAGTAAGTGCTGGAGAGGGTGTGGAGAAAAGGGAACGCTCCTACACTGCTGGTGGGAATGCAAGTGAATACAACCATTGTAGAAAACAGTATGGAGGTTCCTTAAAAAACTAAAAACAGACTTGCCGTATGATCCAGCAATCCCACTCCTGGGCGTATATTTCATTCAAAAAATACAATGGGAGTTCCCGTCATGGCTCAGCAGACACGAATCTGACTAGTATCCATGAGGACCCAGGTTCCATCCATGGCCTCGCTCCGTGGGTTAAGGATCCGGTGTTGCCGTGAGCGGTGGTGTAGGTAGCAGATGAGGTTCAGATCTGGCCTTGCTGTGGCTGTGGTGTAGGCCAGCGGCTACAGCTCTGATTCCACCCCTAGCCTGGGAACGTCCGTATGCCGTGGGTATGGCCCTCAACAAAAGACAAAAAAAATTACATGAACTCTAAAATTCATAGCAGCACTGTTTACAAAGCCAAGACATAGAAGCAATTTAATGTCCATCCACAGATGAGTGGATAAAGAAGGCGTAGTGCATACATGCAATGGAATATTACTCAGCCGTAGGAAAAACAAAAATAATGTCATTTGCAGCAACATGGATAGACCTAGGGATTATCATACTAAATGATGTAAGTCAGAAAGAGAAAGACAAACACCATATGATATCACTTTTAGGTGGAATCTAACACATGACAAAAATGAACTTATTTACAAAACAGAAACAGATTCACAGACATAGAAAATAAACTTATGGTTACCAAAGGGGAAAGGGGGTGGAGGGGAGTGAAGGAGGAGTTTGGGATTAGCAGGTGCAAACTACTGCATATAAAATAGATAAATACCAACGTCCTATTGTGTAGCACAGGGAACTATATTCAACAGCCTGTAATAAACAATAATGGAAAAGACTACAAAAAACTATATATGTATCACTGTGCTGTACACCTGAAACTAACACAATATCGTCAAGCAACTATACTTCAATACATAAAAGAAGGGAAGAAAGAAAAAAGGGCCGGAAGAAAGATGGCCCAAATTTTAACTGTGGTGCAATTATCAATGTTTTCTCTGCATTTTCTTTTTTTAATTTTCTATTACAGTTGATTTACAATGTTCTGTCAATCTCTGCTGTACAGCAAAGTGACCCAGTTATACATAGATATACATTCTTTTTTTTTCACATTCTCCTCCATCATGTTCCATCATAAGTGACTGATAACAGTGCCCAGTGCTGCACAGCAGGATCTCATTGCTTATCCACTCCAAAGGCAGTAGTTTGCATTTACTGACCGCAGACTCCCAGTCCATCCCACTGCATCCCCCCTCCCCCTCTTGGCAACCACAAGTCTGTTCTCCACGTCCATGAGTTTGCTTCTGTTCTGTGGATAGGTTCATTTGTGCCATATTTTAGATTCCGCATAGAAGTGATACCATATGGTGTTTGTCTTTCTCTTTCTGACTTCACTTAGTATGAGAATCTCTAGTTCCATCCATATTGGCGCAAATGGCATTATCTGGTTCTTTTTCATGGCCGAGTAGTATTCCACTGTGTACCACATCTTCTTAATTCATTCATCTGTTGATGGACATTGAGGTTGCTTCCATGTCTTGGCTATTGTAAACAGCGCTGCAATGAACATAGAGGTGCCTGTATCTTTTTGAATGAAAGTTTTGTCCAGATATTTGCCCAGGAGTGGGATTGCTGGATCTAAAATAGTTTGTTATGCTGATGACCATGCATCATTGCATATTTGCATGAGAAAGAGAGAAGAGGTATAACAGCTACATAGCTATTTTGACTGATGATATAATGATATTTTTAGTTGAAGTAAATATTAGAACAATTCCATCTAATGTACAAGAGAAAAGAAAAGAATTCTGTACAGCATAAAAGAAAGAATTCTGGGATCTTCCATAACAAGTTAAAAAAAAAAGAACAATCTGGACAACATCATAGTTTTCTGGTTGTTTTATCCCTAAAGCAGTTTTCCTGAGAAGTGTCCCTAAAGAGTCTGTTCTTCAGAACAACTGTCTCAAGATGTGTTCCAAGAAAAAATGATTCCAGGGTTAGATGAGTTTGGGAAATAACCATCTGTTGGCGAGTCCCTTGTTTATTTAATAAGAATTTGTTGAGATATTCCTATGTTTGAGACACTGTTCAAGACACAGACTGTTTAAGAAGACACGGTCTTTGCCTTCCTGGTTCTTAAACTGTAGATACAGAAGGAAAGCAGAGCTCCGGGAGGTAGGACCGGTACCGCTGCTCTGGTAACACAGACAGACACCCTCGCTGCAGTTCCACATAAAGGGCTCTGACAAGGCCTGTGGTCAAGAAATCTACGTAATTTCTCTTCATTCCATGTCGCCAGATCTTTCCGCATAACATAGCTTGACGTCGCTTGAACCATCCACAGTCCACAGGAGGGGAGATATTGCCTTTTAATAAACCCAACAATTAATTATTCAGTCCGGTTGACCAGCAGCTGCTCTAAAACAATTACCAGGCAACTCCTATAACTGGCCCTTTGGGACCACAGTGGTTTTTTGCATAAGTGAGTCAGGGCAGCCGGGGAAGCCACCCCGTTTCCCCGTCCTCCTCCTTCCTCCCTCAGGTGACTGGATCTTGACTTTTTATTGCAGAGGCCAAAGCTTTCTGCGCTGCAGTGAAAGATAAGACATAAGGAACAAGTGGCATGTGTGACTGAAATGCATGCAGTACGGCAGGGGACGATGCAGGAAGTGGTGCCGGGAGCGCAGCATCCTTGTCGGTGGAAGCTGCACTGGACTCGTTTGCATAAGGCTGATCTCTGCATTTAGAATAAAACCCACACTTGCCGCCCATCATCCAAGGCCCTGCCGGAGCCTGCCCTTCCGGTCTAGGGATGACGCCATCCTGTGTTCACGGGACTAAGCGCCCTGCGCCCTGACCTTTCCCGTCTGGGTCTCACCAACCAGGTTCTCTGTGGCTTTGGCCCTGCACCTTTACCGCGCAAGGTGACGCCTTTATTCCCTCAGCTGTCCTTAATGTCCCCTGCCTTTAAGGTGTCTGCTTCCCATCAGAGCGCTGCCCCCTCCTCCCTGGACCCGTGAGAACGTGGAGTCACCTGTGCATCTGCGTGCCCCCCATTTCCCACTTGTTCCCTGCTTCAGAGTCACCTCCCTCCCTGGGAGCAGGGCTCGGTCTGTTCTGTCCCCACTGGAGAATCAGGCTGCACAGCGCCAGACACAGAAGCAGGCTCTGAAATATTTGTCAGGTGAATGAATGGCTGGTTGGCTTTCCTCCGGTTCCTGGAGGGACGAGAGGATTTGCATGCATTAGGTGATAATGAAAAATTTGTTCATTCATTCCCAATACTCTTTACATTTGTGGGTTCATTTTAGGTTCTTTCTGCGGTTGCCCTGACTCTGGGATACTGAACGGGGACAGTGAAAAGCCCCAGAGGAGGGGCAGTGCCGTTGGTGGCTGGAGGCTTAGAGTCCCGTCCCTCGTCCCTCGGGGAAGGGGTCGTTGGCCCAAGGACCTGGGCCCTGGGCAGAGGCGTCCAGAGCGTCGAGTACAGTCCGGGGGGCTGGAGAGAAGCAGGGTCTTCCTCCAGGCCTGCATTTCATCCTTCTAGAGCCTCGTGTGCGAACCAGGAGGAGCCTGGGAAAACTCTGGTTCCATATCTTTTTTTGCTTTTTTTTGTCCCCAAGTGTGGAATTAAAGGCTTGAGAGGAGAAGGGTCTCTCATCACGGTGAACTTCCTTAAGCCTTGAAATTCCAAGTCCCAGGGGGTACATCAATCACTCTTTGTTTCTTAGGGATCTAGGCACTTCTGCTAAAAACACTTTTTTTTTTCTTTTCTGTTTGTTTATTTGTTTGTTTATTTTTAGGGCCACACCTGCGGCATATGGAGATTCCCAGGTTAGGGGTCCAATCAGAGCTACAGCTGTCGGCCTACGCCACAGCCACAACAATGCCAGATCCGAGATATATCTGTGACCTACACCACAGCTCATGGCAACGCCAGATCCTTAGCCCCCTGAGCGAGGCCAGGGTTCGAATCCGCCTCCTCACAGACACTATGTCGGGTTCTTAAGCTGCTGAGCCACACTGGAAACTCCTAAAAACTCTTTCTTAGACACAAATTGTGCTCACACCTGTTGCGTCATGTCAGGTTTAATGTCACATCTTAAAAAGAAAGAAGGAAAGACTTCACAGCCTACTGCAACCACTTTTGATCCACAGAACAGGCACATTTTACAATATAGCTGCAATTTCCTTACACAGACACGAAGTGGTTCTACTTTCATAGTTCCTCAGAGACTGGGAGACAAAAGCCAACCCTTAGTTTAATGCTAAAGGCTAGAAGGAAGTTAGTTTTAAGGGTGAGAAAGCTTTGATTGATGCAGATAGAATGAATTCTGGTGATTTCCTTTGAGAAATCACTGTATTATGCAATTGTAGGACTGTCAAAGTAATATGATTAAACCAACGGGGGGGGGGAAGCCAGGAGGGCATGGTTTTACGACCGGTTGAGCCAACGAGGGTGTGTCCTGCTTTCAAAGTCTTACACATGCGTTAATTCTCCAAAGTTCACTGCTTAAATGATGCTCCTTATTTTAGGTTTACTGCCAGCACGTTGAATAAAGCTTTCCCAGAATCTTTCCCAAGTTCAGTTGCTGGGTTCGGCCTCCCGTCGCCATCCAAGCCCTGGCCCACCGTTTTCATCGTCTGCCGACACACTCTCAAGGCGAAGTCTCTACACGTACTGCTCTGAAAGGCAGCTTTGTCCAGAGTTGACACTGGATGGTTTAACAGATCCTTGAAGTTCTGTTCAAACATCTGTGGCTTTTGTTTTGTTTTTAAACCTCAAACCCCTGGCATTTCAAAAAGGATTTGCTGAATGCTTTTAAATCTTAGAAAGGTAGCTGGCACACAATGAAAGATATCCCAATAAGTATTTGTTGAATGAAACACGGGAATGTCAATTAATGGGGTGAATGCTCTTGGTCATTGTAAGCTGCCACCTTCCATAATGCTGGGTTCTGGTACCAGCATTCCCATTTTTTTTTTTTTTTTTTTTTGCTTTTTAGGGCCACACTTGCTGCATATGGAAGTTCCCAGGCTAGGAACTGAATCGGAGCTACAGCTGCCGGCCTACACCACAGCCACAGCAATGCAGGATCTGAGTCTTGTCTGCGACCTACACCACAGCTCAGGGCAACGCGGGAGGATCCTTAACCCACTAAGTGAGGCCAGGGATTGAACCCACATCCTCGTGGAAACTAGTTGGGCTCATTCCTGCTGAGCCACAATGGGACCTTCCTAGCAATCCTTTCTTAAAGACACGGGTGTGCTTCACTTAAGTGGCTAAATTGAATTTTTTTTTTTTTTTTTTTGACCGTGCCCACAGCATGCGGAAGTTGTGGGCCAGGGATCGAACCCATGACACAGCAGCGACCTGACCACAGCAGTGATGACATGGATTCTTAATCCATTGAGCCGCAGGGAACTCGAAATGTATTTTTTGGTTGTTGTTGTTCCCTTTTATGGCTGAACCTGCTGAATATGGAAGTTCCCAGGCTAGGGGTCGAATCAGAGCTGGAGTCACAGCAATAGCCGATTCTTAACCCACCGAGCGAGGCCAGGGTTTGAACCCCAGTCCTAATTGGATTTGTTTCCACTGCACCACGACGGGAACTCCCCCAAATGTATTTTTAATTAAATGAAAAAGGAATATCTTCTTTTCCACTTTTATGTTCAAATTCTTCACTTTGATCCTCCAACAAGATTTAAAATGAAATAATCTTTGGAATTTTGTTGAGGTTGATGGTTTTGAAGTAGAAGTCGGTCTTTAATCCCTGCTCAGTCTGTAATTCTTTTTTCCATGTGGCCAATTCCAGATCCGAATTGCAGAAAAATATTCCAAGATATCCCCAATTCAAATACACTTCTAAAAGTGCGTTTCTTTTACTAATATACTACTTATGTCTTTAGTTTGTTTAGAGGGGAAATCTGGATTTGTATTTCTAGAAGCTACTTTCAACAAAGATATTTCAAAGAAATAATATTTTAGAAAAAATCCAAACAACCCATACGGGTTTAGTATTTTTCAGATATTATTTTGGGCTGTATAATAAAGACTAAATCAATAATCTCTATGAAGAATGTGTTCTATCTTAAACAGAATCTTTTGTCCAGTTATTTGTCAGATAAAATTAAATTCTTAATTTTCTTAGAGGTTTTGTTTTTTTTTTTGGCTGCATCTGCAGCAGCATATGGAGGCTCCCAGGCTAGGGGTCCAATCAAAGCTATAGCTGCCGGCCTACACCACAGCCACAGCAATGTCAGATCTGAGCCGCATCTGTGAACCACACCACAGCTCACAGCAACACTGGACTCTTAACCCACTGAGCAAGGCCAGGGATTGTACCCACATCTTCGTGGGTACCAGTCAGACTCATTACCACTGAGCCGCAATGGGAACTTCCAGAGTTTTCATTTTAAATTTTATTGAGGTAGAGTTGATTTACAGTGTTGTATGGCTTCAGGTTTACGCAGAGTGAGTCAGTTATACATGTACATATAGCCACTTTTTTCTCCCATATAGGTTATTGCGTAACACTGAGCAGACCGCCCTCTCAGGCCTCGTTTGTTATCTTTGTCATACATGGTAGTGTGTGTGTCTTAATCCCATCCTACCGGTTTAAGCCCTTCCACGTGGTTTCCCCTTTGGTAACCCTAAGTTTGATTTTGAAAGCTTTGAGTTTGTTTCTGTCTTATAAATAAGCTCTTTTGTATCGTTTTTATTAGATTCCACAAATTGGTGATCTCCTAAGGTATATATCTTTGTCTAACTTTCATGACTTAGTATGATATTTTCTAGGTCTATCCACATTGCAGCAAATGACATTACTTCATTCTTTTTTATGGCTGAGTAATATCCCAGTGCTCATGTATACCACATCTTCTTTATCCAATCTTCTGTTGATGGACATCTAAGTTGCTTCCACGTCTTGTATATTATAAATAGTGCTGCAGGAATTCCTGTCGTGATTCAGTGGAAATGAATCTGACTAGCATCCATAAGGATGCAGGTTTGATCCCTGGCCTTGCTCAGTGGGTTAAGGAAGCAGCATTGCTGTGAGCTGTGGTGTAGGTCGCAGACACAGCTTAGATCCTGTGTTGCTGGAGCTGTGGCATAGGCCAACAGCTACAGCTCCTGTCCAACCCCTGGCCTGGGAACTTCCATATGCTTTGGGTAGGGCCCTAAACCACCCCCCCCAAAATATATAGTGCTGCATTGAACATTGGGGTGCGTGTATCTTTTCAAATTATGGTTTTGTCTAAATTTATGCCCAGGAGTAGGATTGCTAGGTCATGTGGTAGTTCTACATTTAGTTTTCTGAGGAACCTCCATACTGTTTTCCATAGTGGTTGTGCCAGCTTACATTCTCACCAACGGTATAAGAGGGTTCCCTTTTCTCCACACCCTCTCCAGCATTTGTTGTTTGTGGGCTTTCTGATGATGGTGCGGTGTGATGCCTAACTGTAGTTTTGGTTTGCATTTCTCCAATAATTAGCAATACTGAGCATCTCTTTGTATTTAAATTCATTTAAAATGCTCTTTTTTTCCCACTGATTTTAAAGTGATGTATACATGAGGAGGCCATGTAGCTTGATGGTTAAGGCACTCTGGCATCAGGAGCCAGCTTTAGATTCTGCCTCCCCCATTTAGTAGGAGTGTACACAAGCAGTTTATTTAGTCTCACACTTGTTTCCTTTTTTTCCATCTGAAAAAAAAAAATAGATAGTCCATCTAAGTAAAATAGCTTTTGTGAGAGTAAATGAATGAACACACATGAAATATTTAGAGATGTGCTTGGCACAAAGTAAATGCTCAGTTAACCTTGTGAGCATTTGACAAGTCTGGAAAAGTCCAATCAAGAAAATAGTTACCCATTTTCCACCATCACAGAACCAAGTAAATAGCGTTTTACTTTGATCCTTCCCTATCCATTTTATAACCTGTTTGAGGGTGCGCTGTTTATGAAAATTCTCATAGCTTTGTTTCACTTAACACGTCACAGGATTTATTTATATTATTTAGTTATCAGTAAGCATCTGTGCCCCTTCCTATTAACTATTTCCCTGCTGTTGGATACTTAGTTTTTTTTTCCCCAAAATATCAGAGGACATTTAAAACAACTTATTTCTGTCCTTATTATATGGAATTATCTCTTGACTATGGAGCTGTTTTATCCTCCCTGTTAGTGAAGGAGCGTGCATTTCTGAAAACCTTACAGAGCACAATGTATTAGACACAGGTGTGTCGAAACGTTGTGTGAATGAAGCTTTTTTATGCCTGTGCTGGGAAGGACGTGATGAGGTATGAGACACAGTAATAGGGTAACAGACGCTGAGCGCGTGCTCTTGGCCTAGAATCTGCCCCAAGCGCTTTACGTGCAGTGACCCGCTCTGCGTGGCCTCCTGAAGAGTGACAGTTGCTTCCATTTAACCAGTGAGAAAACCAAGGCACTGAAAGGTTAGATGACTTGCCCATGGTCACCCCTCTAATAATTTGCAGTGATGGCCTTCGAGCCCAGGAAATCTACTTCTAGAAATTGTATTCCAAGCTGGTTAATCTGCATGGTCTTTAGATAGACTGTCAGGGAAGGAGACAGACAGACAGACAGACAGGGAGGGAGGGAGGGAGATGATAGATAGATATACAGATAGATAGAGATATTTATATACAACTACTTTTTTTTTATGGCCGCACCCACCACATACGAAAGTTCCCGGCCCAGGAATTGAATCCGAGCCCCAGCTGTGACAATGCTGATCCTTTAACTCCCTGTGCTGGGCCGGGGATCAAATCTACGCCTCCCAGGGACCCAAGCGGCTGTGGTCAGACTCTTAACCCACTGTACCACAGTAGGAACTCCTCTGCATGGAGTTTTAATGTGGGGTTTTTATTCCAGGTATTTAACCAGGAAAACCATTGCTGCTTACCTTTCGTTATTCTTTATCGGGAGGAAAAGAGGTCAAGCAAATTTTGGTAAACTGATACTTTTCCTGAACCTAGGGGCCAAAGTTTAGACCAGCTTTCATGTAACAAACTATTTAGGCATTTGGTTTTCTGAACTCTGATTTAGAACTGGATCAGGATATCAGTGGGTTGCTTCCCACCCTATTTTAGATTAGGTCATGGTATAACTCTGAGAAGATGACTACATTGGGTTCAAATAAGTCTTTTTTTTTTTTCTTTTAACCAACCAAGACCTGTACTTCACGGAAGTGTACATGTTTGAGCAGCAGGCTTTCTTTCCTTGTTTCTGCCTCCTTCTCCAAACTGCACAATGAGTAGATAACAACCGCACATCTGTATACACTCTTGGGGCCCATTGGAGAGTCGAGTTTAGGAGGAGACTCCGTGGGCACAGATATTCAAAGGGTGCTCCCTGGGGGAAAGGTCCTGGTTTTTCCTTCCTTTTTTTTTTGTCTTTTTGCCTTTTCTAGGGCCGCACCCGCGGCATATGGAGATTCCCAGGCTAGGGGTCTAATCGGAGTTGTAGCCACCAGCCTACACCACAGCCACAGCAACGCGAGATCCAAGCCGTGTCTGCGACCTACACCACAGCTCACGGCAATGCTGGATCCTTAACCCACTGAGCGAGGCCAGGGATCGAACCCTCAACCTCATGGTTCCTAGTCGGATGTGTTAACCACTGAGCCACGACAGGAACTCCTGGTTTTTCCTTCTTACAGAACCCTGCTCCTCCCAGAATGGAGAGCCCTTGTGAGTTGGAAAAAGAAGTTAGAGAAAATTTTTAAGGAGCAAGGGACAGAGTGAAAAAGAAAATTAGGAAATGACAAGAGGATCTGGTTCTCCTTTCTTAATGGCAAAATCTGTATTGAACTTGGAGTTTCTGGAAGAGGTGTCTGCTCTTCCGCTCAATTTGTATCATGGCTCAGCCTCATAAAGAGTGGTTATTGCCCCGGAGGGTGCTGGGCCTTTTTTCATTCTTTTCAATATTTTTCCTTATTGCACCACTGTGAGCCACAGGCCTCTTTGTCCTTCCCTACATTTTCAAAGAATTGAAAGAAGTTTTTATAATTATGACTCCAGTTAGAGGTTATTCAGAAATTGGCAATGAATCCACATGTACACATTTCTGGATAGTTTATTTTATTCTTATAAAGGGCAGGGATGCAGAAAATGCTTTGTTTATTGAAAGAATTTCAGGTCTGGGGAACACTGCCTTTTAGAAACCTTTTCTTGAAAAATATGCAGACTTAAGCTAAATGTACAATCCCAGCTTTCAGGAGAACTTCCTTCCTTAAACTGAATTTTTGCCAGCTGCATAGATCACAACTGTGGCTGGTATCTGATCTCTGGCCCAGTAACTCCATGTGCCACCGGGTGGCCAAAAATTAAACAAACAAACAAACAAAAAAAAGCAACTTTTGCCTACGTGGCTCTTTTTTTTTTTTTTTTAGGTTTCTTTAAATAGAGACGAGAATTACCTGTATTTCAACAGTGATCAGAAGGACAGATATTTTTACTTGCAAAAGGCAATCATAATTATGTAAGGTAATAAATCACAGGCAAAATAATCCCCTTGGATTCATTTGCATATGAAAGAGCACCTACTCCCTTAAAAAGGCCTCTGATGACACTTTGAAAGGCAGAAATGGGGGTTAATGCTAAAATACTGAATCCTAATGAAGCTCTCCAAGATTTGGTTTTCCTTGCTGGCTTTTACTGCACAGCGGGACCCCGGCCGCACGCTGGGCCAGAGGCCAGCCAAGGCTCTCACTCGCAGGTCAGGGAGTGGCATTCCTGCCGCCGAGGGGCAGTCGTTTTCACGCGATCGGTTTCTTTTCCCGCCGCTGCCCCAGCAGTTGGGCTTGGTCCTGGCCGATCTGGCGTCTCCTCGTATCCAAGGGCCAGGACTCCCTCTGAAGCGCCCCCCACTCCATTTGGGCCCTTTTATTCATCTTTCTGCACAGTCCGGTCTTCTCAGCAGCGGAATCTCACCCAGCGTGGCTTCCAGATGCTTCTCCCTTTTGTCCCAACAAGACATTTCTCACCAGCTCAAGTCGGCACCTTCAGGTCGCCACTTTAGAAGCACCATTTGCCTCGCGCGCCACCGTCTGGCCTAAAGGGGAACGACCTCGGCCCGTGGCTGAGCAGAAATTTGGAAAAGGGCTGAGGGGCATTTCTAGTTTTTACCCAATACCTATCCTTATCCATTTTCCGTAAAGTGACTGGGATGATATTCTCGCTTATTAATGCAGGTAGTTTTCCTCTACACGTTTCTCTTGCAATAGTTTGGGTTTAGAGATACTGAAATGAGAACCTATACCGTCAACTAAAAATCATATAAATTGCATTATTTATAAAACAATTTGTGGGCAGGGTACAATATGCTTTGGTGACTTAAAAATGCAGTGGCACAACCATGCAGGAAATACTCCTTTCTAACCTATTTTCTCGGATTCTGCCTATGGCAGGATAGGTAAAAATGGAAATATTTCACCCTTCCCCCTGGCTCCTGGCATCTCAGCTCCTTGGTGGCCAAGTCACAGTGCTCATCCAGTGGAATGAGCTGGATTGGAAGGTTTTAAAAAACACGTACACCCGAGGGCGTGTGTGTTTGTGTGTGCACATGCTTTGTGAGCTGACCCCCTGGGCTGCTAAAAGGAAATTTAGGAATTCTATCTATACTTCTTTTTTATCTCAGACTTCAACATTTACATTTTATAGTATACATAAAAATATTAGAACAGTTGTCCTATATCATTTCAAATTAGTATTTTAATTTTTTTTTGGTCCTTTTTTTTTAGGGCTGCACCCATGGCACATGGAGGTTCCCAGGCTAGGGGTCAAATTGGAGTTGCAACCACTGGCCGCAGCCACAGCAATGCCAGATCCAAACTGAGTCCTCGACCTACATGACAGCCCATGGCAACACACCGGATCCCCAACCCACTGAGCAAGGCCAGGGATCGAACTTGCGTCCTCAAGGATGCTAGTCGGATTTGTTTCAGCTGAGCCACAACAGGAAATCCACAAATCAGTATTTTAAAAGGTATTAAGAATACAGAGTAAGAAATACTTAATTGGAGTTTCCATTGCGGCTCGGCAGGTTAAGAACCTGACAGAGTGTCTGTGAGGATGTGTGTTCAATCCCTGGTCTCGATCAGTGGGTGAAGGATCCAGCATTGCTGCAAGCTGCAACATAGGCCACGGAGGCAACTCAGATCCAGCGTTGCTATGGCTGTGGTGTAGACCTCAGCTGCAGCTCTGATATGACCCCGAGCCTGGGAGCTTCCATATGCTGTAAGCGTGGTGCTAAAAAGAAAAAAAAG
>PVHT020000170.1:7719953-7739439 GCA_004024745.2 Catagonus wagneri | reverse complement strand
GAATCGTGGTAGTCGAGCTTTTCTCAGGCCTAAAACCTTTATTGTGTTTTTATTAGGAGGTATTATTGATTAAAAATGATCATTGGAAATTCTCATACCTCAAACTAATATCTCCTTCACGTCTGAAATAACACACTGCTCCTGACAGTTATTATTTCCTTTCCCAGCCAAGTCTAAACAAGACTGATTTGTCCTGGAGGGAATTCAAGGCTAGGATCAAGAAATTAGCGCAGGCTCAATGAAAGATGGATGTCAGGCTCCTTGCGACTCAGGAGGTGACTTAGGGCTTTGCTGGCTCCTCTCCGGCAAGGCTGGCGTTTTTTGCATGTGATGTTTTGGCGCCGTCAGCGCAGAGCCTAATCAGCAAAATGGAAACAATTAGGAGTTGATATGGAACGACAAATACGGGTGATTAATGCAGCTGACCTGATAGCTCCGCCAGTCTCCCACCGCGCTTTCCTGGCCCCCAGGCAAAGCCAACCGGCAAGCGGCTGGCAGGAGGGCCCACCTTGCAGAGCTGGCAGGAGAGAAGAGCTTTTAGGGGTCCACGCAGAGGCGTAAAACTTGGAAGAAATACCCCGAGCACCCCCACGGGAGGAAGACGGGCAAGGCTTCAACAGCACCAGCATCTCCGAAAGACAGGACCTCAACCCAGTCACAGCGCCACGGCGTGTCCCCTGGGGCCACAGGACCCTGGGGAACTCAGTGGGCGCCCTCTGGACACAGTGATAGGAGTGGACCTTTTGTTATTCTCGCACCTTTGCTCCATCGTTTGACACCACGAGCATAAGTTGAAATATTTATTACCTCTGAGACGTACGACAGAGTGGCTGTGGATGGAGGAGGTGGTCTGGGTTGAATTGTGTCCGCCAGAAAGATACAATGGGTGTTCCTATTGCGGCTCCATGGGTTGAGAATCCGACTAGTCTCCGAGAGGATTCAGCCTCTTTCAGTGGGTTAAGGATCCAGGCTGCACTGTAGGTCGCAGACGCGGCTCGGATCCCAGGATCCCACGTTGCTGTAGCTGTGGCGTAGGCTGGCGCCTGTCACTCTGATTCAGCCCCTAGCCTGGGGATTTCCATATGCGACAGAAGCAGCCATAAAAAAGAGCGGGCGGGAGGAGGGAGGATACACTGAAGCTTTAAGCCCCCCTTCCCCCATATCTGTGAAGTTTACCTGATTTAGAAACAGGCTCTTGGAGTTCCTCTTGTGGCTCAGTGGCAAAGAACCTGACTAGGATCCATGAGGATATGGGTTCAATCCTTGGCATTGCTCAGTGGGTTAAGGATCCGGCATTGCAGTGAGCTGTGGTGTAGGTCACAGACATGGTTCGGGTCTGGCATTGCTGTGGCTGTGGTGTAGGCCGGCAGCTGCAGCTCTGAGTTGACTCCTAGCCTGGAACTTCCATATGCAGCAGCTGCAACCCTAAAAAGCAAAAAAAAAAAAGGAAAAAAGAAAAAGAAACAGGAAAGAAAGAAAGAAAGAAACAGGGTCTTTGCAGATGTCATCATATTAAGATGAGGTTGTCCTGGGTTAGGGCGAGTCCTGATCCAACAACTGGTGTTCTTATAAGAAGACGGAAATCTGGACGCAGAGACACAGACACACAGGAGATGCCGTGTAACGACAGAGGCGGAGGTCGGGGTGACACATCCACAAGTCAAGGACTGTGGAGGACCAGTGGCAACAACCAGAAGGTGGAAGAGGCGGGAAGGACCTTCCCCTCGGCTCTTGAGAGGGAGCCCGGCTCTGTAGACACCCTAATGTGGGATTTCCAGCCTCCAAAGCTGGGGGGCCCCGCTGCCAGTTATCTTAAGCCACCCAGTTGGCACCAGGCCTTTTGTCACGGCGACCCTGAAGAGGGTCACCCACGAGGTGCCTTGGAAAGCTGACAGAGGTGGTTGACCAAGAGCACTGATGCGGGGGTTGTCCCTCGACTTCCAGATTCTTCCCTCTGCTTGTCTCTTCTGGGGTCGCCCGGGTCTGGAACAAGCGCTACCAGAGCAGCTGTGCGCTTCGGAGCGCGCGCGCGAGGCCCCCCGCCAGGCTTGTGTGGTCCGGATCCCCACGGGATATTTTAAGAAAGTCAAGAAAAGGGAATATCTGGCCCCCTTCCTTCCGTGAACTCGCGCCCGTCCTCCTCCCCCACCTGCCGTCACCCGCTGGCAGGGCTGTTGGACTCACCTTCCCAAGCAAGTCGTCCGGCCTCGTGTTTGATCCTTGAACGTGGACTGGTTCGGAGTACAGGTGCTTCGGGGGGCAGGAGCGCGGGGTAATCCCCTCTCCATCCTGTTGGAACGTGTCTCTCTTACTTTCCGACAGAAACTTCTGACTGGGCTGGGCCGGTTTTACGCTCCTTTCAACACTGTACCCAAAGCGTGAAGAATGGCTGCGGCCCAGCTGGTACGAATTATTGGCTGTCTTTCTCTTTTCTTCGGAAAGCTCTTGTTGGGAACTTTTTCTTTTTTCTTTTTTCTTTTTTTTTTTTTTTTACCAAAAGCAGCACCTAGATCTTTCTGTATATCTCGGTCTGTCTCTGTCATCTTTTTTTTTGTCTTTTTGCCTTATCTAGAGCCGCACCTGCGGCGCGGGTCTAACAGGAGCTGTAGCCACCGGCCTTCGCCACAGCCACAGCAACGCGGGATCCGAGCCACGTCTGCAACCTACACCACAGCTCACGGCAACACCAGATCCTTAACCCACTGAGCAAGGCCAGGGATCAAACCCACAACCTCATGGTTCCTAGACGGATTCGTTAACCACTGAGCCACGAAGGGAACTCCCTGTCTCTGTCATCTTTACTTCTCCGTTGGGAGAAGTAGACAAGCTTGTTCCGAATGAGGCCATCAAAGAGGAGCTCACCGGCTGGTCAGACAGGGTGGCCGAGGAGGAGAAGCTGGTTGGTCTCAGCCTAGAATCCCCTCAGGTCCCTTCTGCGTGTCGGGTGAGACAGTTGGCGGCGCAGAATCATCCCACTCATGGCCTCGGTCAGTAAACGCAGGTAGGAGCCCCCAGTTGTTGTGACAAGTAAAACCCATCCTCCGCCACACACACACCGTGGATCTTGGAAGGTTGTTTGTGGCAGGTGCCGGTTGTGTCCTTGGCTGTCACCTCGGATGCAGAAGGCTGTTTGTTGCAAACACCTGCCCGCAGGCTCGTTGCTGGATGACTGCGGAGCCCACTCAGACGCACGGCACAGCCGGAAACGCTAGCGGGTTGACCCTGCTGGCCGTGGCTGGAGGTACGCACCCGGGTGGACGGAAACTGAAGCAGGCACTCAACAGACCACATTAAAGACGGTCCGTGTGCCTCGCGATAAGGACAGGCTGGCCCATTCACGTGACATTCCAGAAACGTGGCTTTGATTATGACGGTGATGGTGATTAACGCTGAATGACTTTAACCAGAAAAATGTCTTACAACCTCAGAGACGGCAAACAGATATTCATGTGGAGAGAGCGCCTCTGGCACTCTGAGATGATCGCTGTCTTTGCCAAGAATCAACACCGGGAACTAGAGATCCGCTCCCTCCTTGCAGCATCTGTGGTGTGCTTTGCAAAGTCATGAAGCTTCGCTCACAGAGGAGCGCTGTCCCTGCCTCTGAAATACGTTAGTTAGATCAGCAGTAAATCCACTCGGTGTTTCACGGGCTTAATTCTGCGTAGACATCTCTCTCTCCTCGAGTGTTTTCCAGAATCTCTGCTACTTGCTTATCTCCTTCCGGCCACTCCTCGTGTCGTTCTGCCTTAATTTTATTTATTTATTTATTTGTGTCTTTTTAGGGCCGCACCCGCGGCATATGGAGGTTCCCAGGCTAGGAGTCTAACAGGAGCTGTAGCCGCCAGCCTACACCACAGCCACAGCAACGCGGGATCCGAGCCGCGTCTGCAACCTACACCACAGGTCATAGCAACGCCGGATCCTTAACCCACTGAGCAAGGCCAGGGATCAAACCTTCATCCTCATGGATCCTAGTCAGATTCATTTCTGCTGAGCCATAACGGGAACTCCCTTCTGGCTTAATTTTAGGTGGTACCTTTAGCCTACTGCACCCGGAGCTGTCTTCTTTAAAACAAAATTAAAAATAGATACCAAGGAGTTCCCATTGTGGCTCAGCAGGTTAAGAACCTACATGATGTCTGTGCAGATGCAGTTTCGATCCCTAGCCTTGCTCAGTGGGTAAAGGGTCCGGCGTTGTCGTGAGCTGTGGTGTAGGTCGCAGATGCAGCTTGGCTCTGGAGTGGATGTGGATGTGGTGCAGGCCGGCAGCTGCAGCTCCGATTAGACCCTTAGCCTGGAAACCTCCTTGTGGCTCCGGTGCATCCCTAAAAGAGAAAAAAGAACCAAAAGCAGACAGAGCGTCCACCCAGCCTTTCAGAGTAACCCCCAGGACCGCAGGGAGGAGTGTGGGTGAGTGTGAAGTTGTCAGTGCCCGTGCCTTCAGCTGGCCCGCGTGAACATGCATGGGACATTCAGACGTGATGCCTGCAAGTCAAAGTCGCTATAAACTTTTCCCACTCCCCTAGCAAATGACAAACGTTGCCGTGGTCGTGGAGCGAGCTTTTCTTTGCACTAAGAGCCGGCAGAGTGAAGGTGTGTGGAGACAGACCCCGGATCCTGGGCTGGACCTGGGGGTGGTGGGGGGTGGTGATGGAGGGGGCAGGCAGGCGGCCAAGTGGGAGAATGTTTTATTTTGATCTTTTCTCTCTGTTTTAGTATCTTTAGGTTGGTTGAGCATAGAATGCGTACAAGTACCATAGTATTTTTTTATTTTTATTTTTAACAGGGATCTGCGGCAACACGAGATCCTTAACTAATAGTACTGGGCCGGGGATCAAACCTGCATCTCAGTTCTCCAGAGATGCTGCAGACCCCATTGCGCCACAGCAGGAACTCCCATACTATTTTTCTTTCTTTTTTTTTTTTGTCTTTTGTCTTTTTAGGGCCTCACCCGCGGCATATGGAGGTTTCCAGGCTAGGGGTCCAATCATAGCTATAGCCGCCGGCCTACGCCACAGCCACAGCAACGCCAGATCCGAGCCGTGTCTGCAACCTACACTACAGCCCACGGCAATGCTTGATCCTTAACCCGCTGATCAAAGCCAAGGATAGAACCCTCAGCCTCATGGTTCCTAGTTGGATTTGTTTCCACTGAGCCACAGTGGGAACTCCAGCTCCAGCATTTTAGAATTCGTTGACATAGGTGACTACGTTACTATTCTCAGAAACTTCTGCCTCGGGTGCTGCTTGGTTTTTGCTGGGGGGACCCAACCAACACTCTGAAGGTGGCTCCTTAGGAGATGATGAGAAGGACAGTTATCTGTGGGAGAGGGACACACTCGCCTGTGTCCAATAGTCATACTTCATCCTGCACCTGTTTTCGTTTGTACATTTGGCCACCGCTGAGAAATGAAGTCATCGGCAGGCTTGAAATATAGATACGTTATAGTGATGAATCTTTCTCCACGTCTGTAATTCATAACATTGAAAAAGAAAGGAGGGGAACATTTAGAAAGGGTAATGCTTTTATGAAGCAAGCTTTGTTGAGTTTACTTAAAGATTGCACATATTTGGTTTGGTTTTTATGCTGCTAGAATATTCAAGGAAGGAAGAAAGTTGGCACCGTTTAAGAAATACCTGGCAGAACTCCATGGTTCAACGGATGAACCACTCAGAAATCAAAAGTGTTTCTGCTGGATGAGTTGAAATTAGAGGTGCAATGGAGGAAGCCCCATGTCGGCATTTTGGGACTTTTTCTCTTTTATTTTTTGGTCTTTTTAAAGCTGTACCCACAGCATATGGAAGTTCCCAGGCTAGGGGTTGAATCAGAGCCGCAGCTGCCAGCCTACACCACACACACACAGCAAAGCCAGATCCAAGCCAAGTCTGTAACCTACACCACAGCTCATGGCAACGCCAGATCCTTAACCCACTGAGCAAGCCCAGGGATTGAAACCGCATCCTCATGGATCCTAGCTGGGTTGTTACTGCTGAGCCACAAGGGGAACTCCCAAATGGGTACAGATTTTCTCAAAAGATGTGAATGAAGTTATGAAGAGCCTTCAAATATCCCCTGTCCTTTGACTGAGTATTTTCACTCTTCAGAACCTATCCGTAGGAAATAGTTACAGGAACCCACATTTGCATGCATTATGATGCAAATATTTATACAAATGTATTTTCACAGATATGTTCTTGTGTAAGAACACAAGAATGTTATATCTTAAAGACCATATGGTACATATATACAATGGAATATTACTCAGTCATAAAAAATGAAATAATGCCATTTGCAGCCACATGAATGGACTTAGGGGTTATCATACTAACTGAAGTCAGATAAAGACAAATGTCATATGATATCATGTATATGTGGAATCTAATAAAAATGGCACAAAAGAACTTATTTATAAGACAGAAAGAAACTCACAGATTTCGAAATCAAACTTACGGTCACCAAAGGGGAAATCATGGTGGGAGGGATAAATTAGGAGGGTGGATTAACATATACACACTTCTGTATGTGATATAGCTAACTAGCGAGGACCTACTAGAGCACAGGGAAATCTACTCAATATTCTGTAATAACCTATATGGGGAAAAATGGATATATATTTTATATAATATATATCTGTATGTATGACTAATTCACTTTGTTGTACACTTGAAACTCACCCAACGTTGTAAGTCAGCTGTACTCCAATAAAGCTTTTTAGCAAATAAGAAAAACAAGAATGTCCTCTCTTGTTTTGAGTGGTGTTTTCAGGATTTCCTTCAAATTTTTTAGAAAAGACATGTATTCGTTTGGAATTCACAGTGTACCACAGAAATTACCTGAAAGAATAATACCACTGCGCACTCAGTCTCTTTCCTTGAAATCCACTGCTTTTGCAGGACTGTTGCCGAAAACAGCCTCTGTCTGCCGTTCCTGAACAGAAATGCGGAGACAGAGTTCTGGGTAAAGGAGAAAAAGATAGCTTTATTGCTTTACCAGGCAAATGGGGCCACGCGGGCTAATGCCTTAAAGACTGTGCCCCCCTCTGAAGGGATTAGCAGGTGGTTTTATAGTTTGGGGAGTGGAAAATGGAGCAGCGAACAAGGATCAGGGTAGAGGCAAGCTTGTATGTTCTTTCAAAGCTGGTGTTTAGTGGCCCCAGGAATGAAGATACTTCAGCAAGTTGTTCTTCCATTTGTTGGGGGTTTTAGTTCTGCAGAAAGCCTTAAAGAAATTTTTATGTACATTCCTTGGAGAGGCACCAGGACCTGCCCCAAGGCTGCACGCTATTGTCTCTCTCTGCATCTTCTCCCTTCCTAATTAGCAGCTGCCCTTTGGGACTCAGGGGAGGTCACGGAAGCTGAGGCTTAGTCCCTAAAAACAAGAAATGGGGGACACAGAAAGGCTTGTGTGCCCGGGAGCCCCATAGGGCACTACCTCAGTTACAGGAATAGCAGTGAAGCAGCTTCACAGATCTTTGATCGTATAAGCCCTTTTTTCATTTACTTGTAAATTCATTACTGAGATACTGAATTCACTCAACCGAGTCATCATATAAAAACACTCCGGGCATGACTGCAAGTACTCAGATACTCACTTGAACTTGACGATGGTTCTGGGAGTTATGTAAGGATGTGATAATCCCCATTTTCCTGTTTGGAAAGAGAAGGAAAGGAACCCAGAATCTTCGTGAAGGTCAGTCTGCCTCAGAGAGGCAAAGCCAGGACCTGACCCAGGTCGGCTGACAGCAAGCCCCGACACCAGCAATTTCTACGCCGCGTGGCGGAAACACACAGCCGGGGAGACCCGGAGCTGAGGTTCCCTGTAATTGGAAGGAGACCAAGGAGAGAAGCTGGTTTTATGTCCAGACAGGAAAAGGGTGAGGGAGGCAATGGCAAGCCACACGGATTATACACAGCCCGGTGCTTATTTACACAAACCTCTCCACCCACATCTGTAATGTAACCAATATGCGAAAAGGAAAATCTATATTAAATCTATTTTGGAGCTAAGTGCCAAATCACTCGTTCTTAAAAAAGAATGAACTATAAGTACATTAAGGTGTATAGGTCTCCGTCAGGGGATTTGGGTGTGTGTGGGAATCGAAAATAGTGTGTAAACCTGAAGACCTGCAGAATTAATTCAGGTGGCTCTGTTCACATGAATTTCCATTCTCTCCATTTTGAAAACTAGTTTTTCTGAGTTCCCATTTGTGGCTCAGTGGTAATGAACCCAACTAGTATCTATGATGACAGGGGTTTGATCCCTGGCCTCGCTCAGTGGGTCAAGGAGCTGGTGTTGCCGTGAGCTGTGGTATAGGGTGCAGACATGGCTTGGATCGCTGCTATAGCTGTGGTGTAAACCAGTAGCTACAGCTCCAATTGACCCTTGCCCTGGGAACTTCCGTATGCTGTGAGTGCAGCTTCAAAAAGACAAAGAAAAACATAAACAAATAACTTTTCCTTTCCAGATAGGTATAACTGAAAAGACTGTGGGTTAGAATATTTTTAAATAATGTGTGTAGGAAAGAGATGGTTAAGCTGCAAGGGACCATATAATGTTATATAATTTATGAGAGATGAAAATAAATATCAAAGCATGAAGCAGTAATAATAGTTGTTAATTACGAGCAATAGTTAACAGGGTTCTTTAAAACAGAAACATTCATGATAGAAAACTGGCAAACATCTAAAAGTAACTAGGTACGTTTGCAGCAACATGGATGGACCTAGAGATTATCATACTAAATGAAGTAAGACAGAGAAAGACAAATATCATATGATATCATGTATGGGGAATCTAATAAAAAAATGCTGTAGGGAGTTCCCTGGTGGCTCAGTGGGTTAAGGACCTGACATCGCTGTTGTGACATGGGTTTGATCCCTGGTCACAGGCATAGCCAAAAAAAAAAAAAAAGGAAACAAATGAACTTATTTACAAAGGAGAAACAGAATGACAAATTTCAAAAACAAACTTACAGTTACCAAAGGGGAAATGTGGTGAGAAGGGTTAAATTAGGAGTTTGAGATGAATGTAGGCACACTGCTACATATAAAATAGATAATCAACAAGGACCTCCTGTGCAGTGCAGGGAACTCTACTCAATATCCTAGAATAACCTACATGAGGATCTGTAGAATCTGGAAAACAATAGATATACGTATAAAGGAATCACTTTGTCGTGCACCTGAAACCAACACAGCAGTGTCAATTAACGATACTCCAATAAAATTAAAAAAAATAAAAACGTAAAATGAACCAGAGACAGTAAACTTATCTCCCGTGTTGCAAAGCCCCAGCCCGCTTCCTGCGCAGCACAGCCCTGCATGGACCTAGGCTCCAGACCCACTCCTGCCCTAACTAGCTCTGCGACCCCCTTCTCTCAGTAAAAGCCAATGCAAAGCGAGCTCAGAGTGATTAGAAGAGGGCGAGGCTGTTCCATGTCCTTATGGACTACTGCCTGATTTTCATTAAGCTCATTCAGATTTATTTTACACCCTGGACACCTGAGTTAGTGCTTATTTTTCAGCGGTCAAGGGGTACCTTCAGAAATGAAGAAATATGGCTTCTTTATTTATATAGACCTTTTCTTTCTCTGCTCACTCCCAGGTCCCTTTTCCCCTGTTTTTAATGTATGGCTTTTTAAGTATCCTTTAAGTAGCCGATCTTTAAACACTTTTTAATCGGGGAAACTGCAAAGTGTAATTGCTGGGTTTGGCAGGCAGCCGTCTGGGAGCCCCTGGCCAGCTGATAAACGTGTTCTCCCTGCAATGCCCTCTCCCCACAGGAGCAGCAAGACGGTATCACAGCCGCCAGACGTCTCTTGTCAGGTCTGGGAGGAGTTCTTCAATTAATCAGTCGGACTGGCTTCAGTCGGAGGGACATGTCAGGAAATCCTCGGTTCCTACTGTCACAGGAGGGAAGGGTGTAGTCTGCAGTGTGTTCCCCAATTGAAATAAAGACTCTTAAGGAGGTCCCGCTGTGGCTCAGCAGGTTATGAACCTGACAAGTATCCATGAGGTTGTAGGTTCAATCCTTTGCCTCGCTCAGTGGGTTAAGGATCTGACATTGCCGTGGGCTGTGGTGTGGGTCGCAGACATGGCTCGGATCCTGTGTTGCTATGGCTGTGGTGTAGTCTGGCAGCCACAACTTCAGTGAGACCCTTAGCCTGGGAACTTCCATATACTGCAAGTATAAAAATAAAGTAAAACAAAACAAAATAAAATAAAATAAAATACTTTTACTCCAGAGAGTGCGGTTAGTAGATGCAAATTATTGCATTTAGAATTGATAAGCAATGAGGTCCTACTGTATAGCACAGGGAACTATATCTAGTCTCTTGTGATAGAATGTGATGGAAGATAAGAGAAAAAGAATGTGTGACTGGGGAGTTCCCGTCGTGGCTCAGTGGTTAACGAATCTGACTAGGAACCATGAGGTTGCGGGTTCGATCCCTGGCCTCGCTCAGTGGGTTAAGAATCCGGCGTTGCCGTGAGCTGTGGTGTAGGTCGCAGACGCGGCTCGGATCCCGCGTTGCTGTGGCTGTGGCGAAGGCTGGCAGCTACAGCTCCTGTTAGATCCCTAGCCTGGGAACCTCCATATGCCACGGGTAAGGCAAAAAGACAAAAAAAAAAAAAAAAAAAGGAATGTGTGATTGGGTATGTATGACTGAGTCACTTTGCTGTACAGCAGAAATTGACACAACATTATGAATTAACTGTACTTTAATAAAAACGATTTTAATAAAATGAAATGAAAACTGTCAGCAGGGAAGCTGACAGCTAAAAAGTGTGTTTGTGGGAGTTCCCGCTCCGGCGCAGCGGGTTAGCGACCCAGCACTGTCTCTGCAGAGGCGCCAGTTCAGTCCTCAGCCCACACAGCGGGTTAAGGAGCTGATGTCGCCACGGCTGTGGCGTAGCTCTCACCTGCGGCTCAGACTTGACCCCTGGCCCAGGAACTTCCCTATGTGCAGGTGCAGCCGAAAAACGGGGAAAAGAAAGGTGTTGTCTGCCGGCTGAATGAAAAGCAAAGATGGAGTCAGTTAAGCCACCACAAACCAGGTGTCTCAACTGTGAAGCTCCTTTGCTCTGGCCTGTGAGCCTGTGCAAAGCAGTCAGGAGAAGCAATGTCAAGGGAAAAAAATCCCAGTTCTCTGCACTTGTCGTGTGTTCCTTCCAGAGTCTTAGGGAGGAGTGAATATTTTAAAATGAACACAGTGATTAGATAGAGTTTCATATATATGTGTGTGTGTGTGTGTATATATGTATATATATGTATATATGTATCTGTATAACTATGTATAACCAATACATACATAAAGCCATAAATTAAAATATAGCATATATGTATAACTATATATGTATAACTGGGTCACTTTGCTATACAGCAGAAATTGACACAATATTGTAAATTATAATTAAAAAATTAAGGAAAAAACAACAAAAAAACCCAAAATGAACACAGTAACACACAGGCTTTCTTTAAGAACCACCACCCAAGGGCAAGCCATCATGAGTGGCCGCCCAGGAACTCACTCGATTTCCATGTTTTCTGGTCCTCCACTTTTGTCCCGAAACGTGTATTCTGGTACCTGCCTCTCTCCCTGGATGGATCAACAGCAGCGTGCCTGGAAGTGGTCCAGCAGAAACTCACTCATTCATTCACGCTATTTCTCCGGAACACAGGGGACCGTGATGTGGTTCTCACGAGGGCAGTGGTGGGGGAGAGACAGGGAACAGCGATCCATAGTGGTGGGATCCAGGACCGGTCATGTACGCTGGCTGTGTCCCCTCTTCTGGTTCCTGTAACAAGACTAACAATGCTTCTCGCCTCTACCCCCACCTGATACTCCCTGAGAATCTTGAGGGGTATTTATTAGCAAAGCAAAGTTTGGGAGTTCCCGTGGTGGCTCAGCAGTAATGAACCTGACTAGCATCCGCGAGGGTGCAGGTTTGATCCCTGGCCTCATTCAGTGGGTTAAGGATCCGGTGTCGCTGTGAGCTGTAGTTCGCAGACGAGGCTTGGATCCCAGGTTGCTGTGGCTGTGGAGTAGGCTGGCAGCTGTAGCTCCGATTCGACCCCTAAGCTGGGAACTTCCAAGTGTCATGGGCACAGCCATGAAGAGAGAGAGAGCGAGAGAGAGAAAGGGACTGGCTGGTAGCAGAGGCCCCTCTCCGTCCCCTCCCCTCCAACCCTATCACAAACACGAATGTACCAGGATGGTGGGGGGGGTGAGATGCTAGGATGTGGATGCATCAGCAAGACGAGGAACTGAAACTTCCAGAAAAGGCACATCATCTGAAGAGACGCACGGTGTGTGTAACCTGAAGCTGGGAGTCCAGGGGCAAATGCCTGTCCTGGGTGTGGCTGGCAGGGTAGAGGTGGGGACAGCAGCACGGCCACCTGCGCTCCCCACAGCCTTTCACACCCAAGGTATCAGACTCCGCGTTAGTGGCATTCTCTCCTTTTCACTGCTGTACATTTTCCTTTTGAAAATAGCATTTTATTGGTTTTTCTTTTCCAAACAATAATTTATGTTCCTGGGGGAAATTTTAGAAAGCGAAAGTAAAAGCCTTAAAGCTTCATACATGTTAACTCTTCATTTCCAAGGACCATTGTCCCCGATGGCTCTTCTTGCCTCCAGTCCTACCCTCCTTGAATCAACTCTGTCTGTACGCTTAAGCCATTGAGAGTTCTGTTTTTTATTTTGTTTCTTATTTGTAATATTTTTTTTAATTTTAATTTTTTCCAATTCTGTTTTTAAAGTATAATTGATTTACAATGTTGTGCTAAGATCTACTGAACAACAAAGTGACTTATACACTTACATACATGCATTTTTTTTCAGTGTTCCTTTCCACCATAGAGAGGAGACTGGATATAGTTCCCTGTGCTGTACAGTAGGACCTCGTTGTCTATCCAGTCTAAATGTAGGAGATTTAGTTTTTTAAAAAAAAAAATTTCAAATGCGTTATTTTACTTTACTTTTTATTTATTATTATTATTTTTTTTTGGGGGGGGGCCTCACCCACAACTTGAGGATACCACTGGGCTAGGGATCTAACCCATGTCACAGCAGTGACAACTCAGGGTCCTTAACCCACTGAGCCACCAGGGAACTCAAAGCCATTGATCCTTTTATTTTTGTTTATTTATTTATTTAATTGATTTATTTTGGTTTTTAGGGCCACACCCACACAATATGGAGGTTCCCACGCTAGCTGTCAAATCGGAGCTATATCTGCCGGCCTACGCCACAGCCACAGCAAGGCAGGATCCGAGCCGCGTCTGCAAACTACACCACAGCTCACAGCAGCACTGGATCCTTAACCCACTGAGCGAGGCCAGGGATCAAACCTGCAACCTCATGGTTCCTAGTGGGATTCGTTTCTGCTGCACCACGACGGGAACTCCTACTGAGCCTTTGAAAATGCAAACCTGATCCCATTCTCTCTCCCTCCAAAAGCCAGTCCATTGTACCCTGAAGTCACAGCCCTGACTCCCAGCCTTGACTGCCTCCTTTTAGACTCTCACACCACCTTACACCGGCCAGAATGGCCATCATCAAAAAGTCTATAAACAGTAAGTGCTAGAGAGGGTGTGGAGAAAAGGGAACCCTTTTACACTGTTGGTGGGAATGCAAACTGGTGCAACCACTGTGGAAAACAGTATGGAGATCCCTCAGAAAGCTAAAAATAGAATTACCATTGGATCCAGCAATCCCACTTCTGGGCGTCTATCCAGAGAAAACTATGACTCGAAATGACACATGTACTCCAGTGTTCATTGCAGCACTCTATACAATAGCCAAGACATGGAAACAACCTAAATGTCCATCAACAGAGGAGTGGATAAAGAAGATGTGGTGCATATATACCACGGAATATTTCTCAGCCATTAAAAGGGAATAAATAGCGGCATTTGCAGCAACACGGATGGGCCCAGAAATTGTCATACTAAGTGAAGTCAGTCAGTGAGACACCAACGTCACATGCTACCGCTTTACATGTAGAATCTAAAAAAAGGGACACAATGAACTTCTTTGCAGAACAGATACTGACTCACAGACTTCGAAAAACTTATGGTTTGCAAAGGAGACAGGTTGTGGGGTGGGGAGATTAGCTGAGGGTTTGGGATGGAAATGTGATAAAACTGGCTTGTGATGATCATTGTACAACTATGCATGTAATAAAATTCATCAAGTAAAAAAAACAAAAAGACTCACAGGTCTCTGAGCTCCTTTCTCTGACCTTTGTGCTCAGCTCACTTCGCCTGGAAAACGACCCTCCGCACCGTCGCCCATCACCCCGGGGCCAGCCTTGCCACCCTCGGGTCTCAGCGTGAACGCCACTTGGGCGATCCCCACTGGCTGACCGTGAGGGCTTCCCTTCTGAGTCCCAACTCCCTGAGCCCCCCTCCCTCGACGTAATAAAATGAGAGTCTGCTCTGCGTCCCGCTCCACGCCCCTGCGCGGAGTGTCTCTGCTCCGATTTTAAGAAAGGCCGCTGGCAGCTCTTAGAGCAGGAGTCAGACTCAGGCCCTCTCCTCTCTCTGACCTCTAAGGGTTCAAGTGCCCAGGGACCGCGTCTGTGGTCTCTTTTCTTCTCCATCCACGCTCCTTCCCAGGTAATATTATCCTTTTTCAGAGCTTTGATGTCACAGGGGTGACAGCCACCCCGGCTGGCTCCGGACCGAGGGGGTTCACGGAACGTGGGACTTGGAGTGCTGAAAACCAGGAGAGTCCCGGGGCAAACTGGGATGAACTGGTCACCCTAAGTCCCGTGGAATTCTGGGAACACCGCTAATTTACATCTGTGGTCCCCGGCTCTCCCCTGAGCTCCAGGCATGCCACTCTAATACCTAATTCCATGATGATGCGTCGTGGGCTTTGAGGGGGCCCAGACAAGGCTGCTGTGGTCTAGACTCTGCCTCACTTCCCATCACAGCCTGTCCCACTCTTGCCCTAACTTGTTGGACTCTGCCCACGCTCACACATGCCGGTCCACCCCAGGACCTTCGCACCTGCTGTTCTCCTGCAGGGAACACTCTTCTCTCATTTTCTCTGCCCGCTGCACTTCCTTCCGGTACCTCCCTAGTAGTTACTGCTTCTCCGAGCCCTTTCCTGATCTAAAGCAGCCCTTTCCTGACTATTTTCCCCATCACATCTCCTCCTGTCTTACATCTCTTATGACACGATGACTGGAAATCAGCTTATTCATAGTATTGCTTGCCAGTTTACTGCCATCCTCTTTCCTTCCTCCTGAGCGCCCTCACTCGGATGTAAGCCCACAGAGGTAGGGATTTCGTCCTGTTCATCTACAACAGCACATACTCAGCTCATCCTAGGCTCAAAAATTCTGATGCATTAAAGAATTAATCAATAGATTGAAATAAGAATGTGCATGGGAATCAGAGCAGTGCCATTCTCCTGAAACAGGGTCTGTGTCAGAGTCTACCATTCACAAGCAAAATGTGAGGTCTTTTCTACCCTTTTACTTATGTCTCCTCTCTCTCCATTGTCTTGATAGGCAGTCGATGATGCAACAGAGCATTTCCCACGAGAGTCTGGATGCAGCGAGCAAGTTGGGGGAAAATTTGCCCTTAGCCCTGGAAAATATTGAACATTTTACTTGACAGCTTGGAGGAAATGTTCACCAATTTTTTAAAGACCTTTTTTTCTTTCTTCTCCTTCTTCTTCTCCTTCTCCTTCTCCTTCTCCTTCTTCTTCTTCTTTGCCTTTTTAGGGCCATACCCTCAGCATATGGAAGTTCCCAAGCTGGGGGTTGGATCAGAGCTGCAGCTCTGGCCCACACCACAGCCACAGCAACCCCAGATCCGAGCCACGTCTGTGACCTACACCACAGCTCATGGCAATGCCAGATCCTTAACCCACTGAGTGAGGCCAGGGATCAAACCCGAGTCCTCGTGGAAACTAGTCAGGTTCGTTGTGGCTGAGCCACAAAGGGAACCCCCGAAGACAATTTTTTAGAGCACTTTTGTTTTCACAGCAACATCAAGAAGAAGGTACAGAAAGTTGCCAGAGACCCGGTGCTCCCACAGTGCACCCCGGCTACCGTCAGCACCCCCACCAGAGGGGTGCACGGGTCAGAGCTGATAAACCTGCCTGGACACGTCACCATCACCTGGGGTCCAGAGTGTACATTAGGGTCACCGTGACGTTGTGCATGCTTTGGGTTTGGACAGATGTGCAGTGGCACGCATCCGTCACTGCAGGTCACGCAGAGTGTTTTCACTGCCCCCGCATCCCCTGGCCTCTGCCTTGTCACCTCTCCCTCACCCTCTAGCAACCCTGAGGTTTTACCGTCTCCACAGTTCCGCCTTTGGAGAATGTCCTATAGTTGGAATCATACAGAAAAGCGTTTTAAGACTGGTTTCTTTCCCTTAGAAATATTCATTTATGATTCTTCCAGGGAGTTCCCATCGTGGCTCAGTGGTTACCATGCATGAGGATGCGGGTTCGATCCCTGGTCCCTCTCGGTGAGTTAAGGATCTGGCGTTGCCATGAGCTGTGGTGTGGGTCGCAGACACGGCTCAGATCCTGAGTTGCTGTGGCTGTGGTGTAGGCCTGTGGCTACAGCTCCGATTAGACCCCTAGCCTGGGAACCTCCATAGGCCGTGGGTGCAGCCCTAAAAAGACCAAAAAAAAAAAAAATTCTTCCATATCTTTTTACGGCATGATAACATTTCTTTTTAGTGACGAATAATATTCCATTGTCTGGATGCACCTGTTCGTTTATCCGTTCACCAACTAAGTTTCCATTCTCACCAGCAATGAAGGAGAACAGTCCCTGTTGCCCCACATCACTGTCAGCACTTAGAATTGTCAGTGCCCCAGATTTTGGCTATGCTAATACGTGTCATAGGCTCGTCCTTTTTTTTTTTCTCTTGGCCGTGCCTCGGGCATATGAAAGTTCCTGAGCCAGGGACTGAACCCACACCACAGCAGTGACCTGAGTCACAGCAGCGACAACCCTGGATTCTCAACTGCTGGGCCACCAGGGAACTCCTCATTAGTTTTTTTTTTTAATAGCCACACCCACTACACATGAAGTTCCCTGGCCAGGGACTGAACCCAAGCCGTAGCTTTGGCAATGCTGATCTTTTAAACCACTGCACCCGGCCAGGGTTAGAACCCACACCTCTGCAGTGACCCGAGCTGCTGCAGTCGGATTCTTAACCCACTGAGCCATAGCAGGAACTCCACTCTTGATTAATTTTTAAAATGAGAAAAATATATAAAATACAAAGAACAAAACATTTTATGTAATGTTTCCAGACATTGTTAAAGTTGAACAATGATGGTTCGGGATTTTTTTTTTCTGTTAATATGGGCAGACCTGGTTTTATTTGTGCCTCGTTTTACTGTGCTTTACAGATACTTTTGGGGGGGGGCTGAACCCACGGCATATGGAGGTTCTCGGACTAGAGATTGAATCAGAGCTGTAGCCGCTGGCCTACACCACAGCTAGAGCAACGCTGGATCCTTAACCCACTGAGTGAGGTCAGAGATCGAACCTGTGTCCTCATGGATACTAGTCAGAATCATTTCGGCTGAGCCACTATGGAAATTCCCAGAAATGGTGATTTTTACAAATTGAAGGTTTGTGGCAACTCGGGCACAAACCTTGAGCAAGTCTGTTGGTGCTTTTTTTCCCCCAACAGACCAATGCGGGATCCTCAACCCAACGAGTGAATATTTGTCCACGTGGTGTCTCTGTGTCATAGTTATTCTCGCAACATCTCAAAGTTTTCATTGTGATATTTGCTACAGTGATCTGTGAACAGCGATCTTTGGTGCAGCCATCGTGACTGTTTTGGGACCACAGGAGCCATGCCCACCTAAGATGGTGAACTTAATCAATAAGTGTGATATGTGTTCTGACAACCTCACCCACAGGCTGTTCTCCATTCTTCTTTCTTGCCCTGGGCCTCGTGCTGTTGAGGCCTGAGATACAACGATATAAAAATTAAGCCCGTTAGTAACTTAACAATGGCTTCCAAGTGTTCAAGTGAAAGGAAGAGTCAATGAAGGCAGCCAGCTTCTTCGTTGTCTTATTTTAAGTAACTGCCAAGCCTTCCTAAGTTTTGCAACCACCGCCCTGATCAGTCAGCAGCCATCAACCTCAAGGCAAGAACCTCCACAAGCAAGAAAAATTATGATTCCTGAAGGCTCAGATGATGGGTAACACCTTTTAGAAATAAGACATCTTAAAAGTAAGATATTAGGAGTTCGCGTTGTGGCTCAGCGGTTAACGAATCCGACTAGGAACCGTGAGGTCGCGGGTTCAATACCTGGCCTCACTCAGTGGGTTAAGGATACGGTGTTGTCGTGAGCTGTGGTGTAGGTCACAGACGCGACTCGGATCCCGTGTTGCTGTGGCTGTGGTGTAGGCCGGCGGCTACAGCTCCTGTTAGACCCCTAGCCTGGGAACCTCCATATGCCGCAGGTGTGACCCTAAAATGACAAAAAGCCAAAAAACAAAAAATAAAAATAAAATTAAATTAAATTAAGATATTACATTGGGGTTTTTTGTTTGTTTGTATGTTTTGTCTTTTTAGGGCTGCACCTGCGGCAATTCGGGTAGCGGTCGAATTGTAGCTGGAGCTGCCGGCCTACACCAGAGTCCCAGCAACCTAGGATCTGAGCCACATCCGTTACCTACACCACAGCTCACAGCAACACCAGATCCTTAACCCACCGAGCGAGGCCAGGGATTGAACTCAAATCCTCAAGGGTATTAGTGGGGTTTTATAACTCGCTGAGCTGCAACAGGAATTCCGACCTTGTTTTTTAATTTTTAAAATGTTTTATTTTTTTGTCTTGCCTCAGAGCATGTGTAAGTTTCTGGCCCGGGGATCAACTCCTTGCCCAGCAGTAACAATGCCAGATCCTTAAACCTCTGAGCTACCAAGGAACTCCATGCACATTGTTTTTGTGTGTGTGTGTGTGTGTGTGTGTGTGTGTGTGGTTTTTTTTTAAGACATAATGTCATTGTACATTTAATAGGCTGCAGGATGGTGGAAGCATAACTTTCATATGCACTGGGAAACCAAGTCTGCTTTATTTGGAGGATCTGGAACCAAACACGTACTATGTCTGAGGTATGCCTATAGATATATTCTGATTTTCACCAAACTGGTTTAAGAGTGTGTGTTTTGCTTGGTAGTGGCTTTAATTTTTATTTTATAATATGCCGTGATAATCTTTCTGCATTTCTTTTACTATCTGTGTGATAGTCCATACACATCTTTATTTATTTAACCAATTCCCGATTATTGGAAAATTAGATTGTTTACAAATTCTTACTTTCATTTTTTTAAGCAAGAAACAAATTTATTACGATAGGACGCTTGAAGAGATGCAAGCAGGCAGGCAAGGAAGCTCTGCCAAATTTTTCTATTATAGACAAAGATGAGACAAACATGCCATCGAATATATGTTTGCATAGAACTTAAAAAAATTTTTTTTGG
>PVHT020000170.1:7654279-7688322 GCA_004024745.2 Catagonus wagneri | reverse complement strand
GAGGTACCCCGAGCCCAGAATATACGGCCGGGCTCAGTCGCCACCGTCCAAAAGCCCCATCTGAGCATCTATTTTTCCAAGCAGTTGAGAGAAATGATGTGTACATTTTTCATGTGTAATTAGGCCGTGTAAGGCGATCCCGCTGCCGACCGGCTGCCGCTGCCCTCGCCCGGTGAATGGTTTCCAGATTTCACCCCCATCTCTGCTGTCTAGACTCTACGTTGCTACTTTTTTTTTTTTTTCCTGCTCGCTTAAAACAGACTCCAATATAAAATGCCAAAAACAGAAGTTTGGTCCCTCTTTCTCATAAAGATGTGGGACAGGGCTCGCTCTGCCAGACGAGCAGGGGCCCCAGACTTTCATAAGACACGTGTCGTCTGAAGCTGGCATTAAAGATTGTCCAGGCATTTCAGCGGGTCAGGCAAACCCCCCCCGCCTTTTTTTTTTAAATATGGTTTTCATTAAGGACGCGAGTATTTCTTGAGAGGTGTGGTTCAGTTTGGAGGCGGGGGGGAGGGAGGGAGGCGGGGCGGCAGCTGCCTCTCCAGTTTTTCAAACAACGCTGTTATTGATGCTGCTGCTGAAAATGTGCATTGTCTTATAAAACGGCTTTGGGGGAGAGAAAAAAAAATTAAGTCATTCTATCACCGGGGGCACAGCTTGTTGGGTGTGCTGATAATTCAGGTTAAAAATCCAATCACTTAATAGAAGAAAATGGAGAAATTCTTATGACACTAATGCCTTAATATTAACTGCAAGAATTTTTATATATCTCTTTCTTGGGAAGGTCAGGCATCAATTTTGTCTTCTTAGACATAAAAAAAAAAAGATCACAAGTGAATTTATTTACGTAGATGAGATGCTAAAGAGATGAGACAGGTCGTTGAAGGACCGTGTGCTTTGGCCAGCAAGGGCTGGGGTAGGTTCATGTTTTGGGTTGTTTAAAGCTGCCTCCTTTAATCTCATCCCAAACTTCTGCAGTTTCTATGGAGAAGATGCTCGCGTACTTCTGTTTAATGAGTTATTTCCATATGCGATTAACAAAGATAATACTGTGGAAAAGTCTTTTTTAAAGAAATGGGTAAAATAGTGCTGTTTATTGAGTATCAAAAATATAATAATCGTTTTCTCAGGAAGTTGAAGGTGAGTTTCAGTTTTCACTGCAAGAAAGCGAAACAGGAGTAGTGGACACACAATCTGCAAATAAGCTCCAAATAAGTAAACGATAAGAAAATTCAAATACTCCTGTATATTTTCTTTTTCTGTCTCTCTCTCTAGCTTATATTAAAATATACCCCACCAAGTGGTACCCGGGGGCCTGTTAACTAAAGCTTTAAAACCCGAGAACCTAGTTGTAGTTTGTATAAGCTCTTCAGGGGCTACCGCTAGCCTTTTACTAAAAACATGCAAAATCATCCTTATATTATAGAATTGGGGTAGAATTCTTAATTCTTCGGAACCAAGTCATCATCCACAACTTTTTTTCATCTGCTTTATACTTTGGTAGTATGTGACCTGTAGAAAATCATTTTGTTTCAAAGACAATTCAACCACCACTGAGCTGAAACAAGTGGCCCAATCATACTTTTAAAATTTCTGCATTTACCAGTGTTTCAGAAAACTCGAGAGCTAGAAAAGGAAGGAGAACCGACTCTTGCTTTTGAAAAATCGTCAACCTCAGCGCGAAGAGACCAGGAGTCCTTACAGCTGAGAAAAGATTCATGTAAAGAGGTAATGAGACGCTGGCTGAGGAAGCCAAAAGAAGCAAGCATAAGAGAAGGGGGTTTCTGACACCTTAAATAAGAGATTTTGTGGGTCCACGTGGTCTGGGAAGACGCCACAGCATAATTCCACTTTTGACATTATAACCAATTTTCTTAATAGCGTTAGTCAGACCCCAGCACTAAAAGTCTCCTTAAAAACATCATAAACTCTTCAGGAAGCCTTGCTCGCCTTTTCTGGGAGGTATGCAAAGTCATGCTTATATTCTAGAACTTGGGTTGAATTACTGACTCTTGAATCAATAAACACAATAAAAATCCGAATATGTGCCAAACACATTGTGTCAAATACCTTTTATTCTTTTCCTCCCGATGTACATGTGCATGATTATCTGATTAGGATAATCATACGCCTGTAAAGCAGAGTTTAACTTAATCTCTGCCGTTTGTCTTCCAAGATTGATCTGTTTTCAGTCCTGCTCATTCACACCCTGGTTTTATTTGTAATGTCAGCGTTGGTGTCAGCAGGCATTGGCTGCCTGGCTGGGACTTTGCTGGGACATTTAGGTACAGCTTCCTGGGTGGATACAGTTTGTGAGGACCGAAAATTAAATGGCTCTGCTGGACGAATGAGTTTTCTAATCTGTATTGCATCGGGGTTCGCCAGACGAATCTTGGGCACCAGGGAGATTTCTGTCACTTGTCACAGCCTCTTTAAGGGTGGGTTTGCACTCCCTTCCGGCCCCACTCCCACCTCACCCCCGGTGGTGCATTCCTGGAGGGCAGAAGCCACGTCATCTTTTCACCCTCAGCACCTGGCTTGAGCATATAGTAGGTGCTCGCTATGTGTGTTCTGAGTGCACAAATGGACGTGTGCTTCTCTGGGAGGTGCCAGATCCACTGTCAGTAAAATGAAGAAGTCCCGGTATGAGCCACTTACAGGAAGCCCACCTTGGTCCCACGCATCAGAAAATATTTCACCCGCAGCCACACCTGGCACTAGTACTGTGCTGTACTCCCGGAGCCCTGGTCTTGCATATCATCTTGGTAGAGTCTTGTGGGGGGGGCCTTAACGTCCTTACAAGGAATTAAGCTTGGGGACGCTGGGACCATGTGGTTCTCCATCTTTGCGTACCTCATTGTACCAGGCTTGGGAAAGCATGGCGTGGGTGCTGAATAAGAACCTCTCAGATCTCTCCCTTACGGCTGCCCAGAGCATCACAAGTGGATGAAAAGCAAGTCTTCATGTTCGGTGTTGCTTTATGCAGTGCTGTGCTCATGGCCCCAGGAGAAAGGAGATTTCTCTGCAGTAGATTTTAGAAGATTTAAATCTTCTGCAGTAGAATTATTTTTCCTTGGAAAATACCTAAATGCTCTGTTCTGTCCTTACATGTCAAACGACCACCACAGATTCTTCTGGAAATGAGAAGACATCTTGGCCAAACAGAGGCTGAGGCACCTGGCTCCTGGCTGTAGCTCAGACTCTCACACATCCATTTAATAGGAGGAGAAACAAAACCCCCGGAAAATCCGATGATGATTTAACTGCCATAGAACTTCAAGTTCTCTCCACAGCAAGACCCGAGGCCCAGTTTGCCAACCCGGCGGGCATGGGACCCTCCGCAGAGCCAGTCACAGGAATATTTCTGCCAAAACAGGAACAAGAGCCTATGCTGTAAAACGTGCCATCTGCATGGGCTCAAATTCCGCACGTTGGTGCATAAATTTTTATTTTTTTCTGTTCACATCGGAGAACACAGGGTTGGAGTTGTTTTCAGAGGACTTAAGTAGCTCTCATTTAAATTATTCAAAAGTTGTATTTGGCTGAATGTTGAGTTTCATTCCTTCTTAAACTGGGATCATTTCCAAGGATTGTTTCAAAAAGAAAAAATCGTCTCAGGGATTTTAGTAGTGAAAGAATGTACCGACTTTGGTGACAGACCCCATAGAAAGAGCTCGACAGAAGCGCTCCGGTCTGGGGCGCCGCGGCCCGCGGAGGGACACGGGGTCTCTGCTGCGACTCCTGAAAGGGGCTTAGTCCCAGGAGTGGCCACAGAGGTGGCGGGAAACGGGGCCGGGGAGGCGACGCTGCCACGGCGTACACCGGATCGGGGGTGTCATAAAACGCATGTAACTCTATTCTCCGTCGCCAAGAGGCTGCCTGCTCATTAGCAATTTGGCTCTCATTTGCGGGCCCAGAAACAATACGAACAGGGAAAACCACTCTTTAGAACTGAACGCCCTGGAGGAGAAGTTCACCGTTTTCTTTTCCTTGGGGCTGGGCAGTGAGGCCCTGGGTTCTGGGGCTGTCGTTCCACGAGGATGACTGGGGATCATCTGTTGAAACTCATTATCACTTAAGAAAATTCTGGACCGGATCGGTGGATGGAAAGAACACAAATTTGTCTGCCTTAGCTCAGACCCGTTTGGAAGAGAGAATGTGTGTATCTACTTACACATAAATATATACCCTATCTACCTGTCTGTCTATCACCTATCACCTATCTATTACTTATCTGTCATCTATCATCTATCTATCTGTTATCTATTACCTATTACCTGTCATCTATCTATTACCTATTACCTGTCTGTCATCTATATCTATCTATTATCTGTCATCTATCTATTATCTATGTGTTATCTATTACCTATCTCTCTATTACCTGTCATCTATCTATCTATTATCTATCTATCATCTATTACCTGTCATCTGTCTATTATCTATTATCTGTTATCTATTACCTGTCATCTATCTATTATCTATCGGTCCTCTATTATCTGTCATCTATTATCTATCATCTATTATCTGTCATCTATCATCTATCAACTATCTATCATCTATCTACCTAAGAAAAACTCACACAAACTATATTATGCTTTGTTCTTAGCTCCAACATATTTTAACCCAAGCCAAAGCAGATCCAATTTAATTCCTTTCAACCCAATTTAGAAAACATTTATTCAATATCTCCCATGTGCCAGGCTCTGAGAATACTAAGATAAATAGGACAAAACCAAACGTCGGGAACTGCACAGGCTGGCAGTAGGCAGAGACAGATGTCATCAGCGTCCCTGGCCGAGCTCCCTTGTGGAAGAGCGAAGCAGAATGGGCACCGAGCAGCCCAGGCCGCCTGCGAGGAGTGGCATGGGAAATAGGCACCACTGCCCCCGGGGGTTGCTCCCTCCCACATGCTCGCCGACCTCGGCAGACAGCTGTGCACCTGTGTTATCGCTACCCGGGGGTGGGGTCTGTGCTGCCCTGTGCGTTGCGCTCTCCTGGGTGGGGCCTGGGCCCTCCGACACCATCAGCCACGCAGTCCCGGTCACCCATGGGCGATGCAGGTGACACCATGTGTATTTCACTCTGACCTCCCGGGACTTCTGTTTGTGCGGGCAGAGGGCTGCTCCATTGGCCTCCGTGATGATGGACGGAAGGGGGAGTTTCTCCTGGAGAGCAGGGAGCACTGGGCATTTTTAGACAGTGACAAACTTCTGCTTCTTGGCCACCAGCTGCCTCCTCCCTCAGCTTGCAAGAGGGCGAGTCCCCAGATCTCTCAAGGTCTGATTCTCCACGGTGATGGCCTCTGAGCCCATCCTGGGTTCTAAAGCCTCGTGCTGGCCGTGCCACCTGGGCCTCGGTCCACTCCTGGCTCTGGTCCATAGGTCCCGCATGCCCGACACGGGCAGGACGAGGGTCAGGATGTTCGTGGACAACCAGTGGCCCCTGGTGATGGTTTTGTGTGGCTGGGTTTGGGTTCAGGCAGTTTTTCTGGAAAGTGATCCCAGCAAGCAAGAGTGAGGGAGCGGGGAAGAGGGCGAGGGAAGCAACCCAGCAAAAAGAACGTGTTTGGGGCTGGTTACCACCCAGGGGCAGAGGGAACCCATTGCTCTGTGAACCATTCAAGGAGCCATGTAGGAGATACTTCAGAGCTGTGTCCCCGTGACCCTGTGAGCTGGGACATTAGCCCACCACCTGCTGTCCCCACCATAGCGGTCTCCGAATCTCAACTCAGAATCCACAACACAGTGGGACACATGAGCCCCCCCCCCACCCGCTGTCACCCCAGGGCCTGTGGTGTGGGAGCTTCTGGGACCTTTATTAGGATTGGGTGCAAGACCCCGTCTCCCCTGCTGTTGGCCTTACGTGCAGAAGCAAGGGGCTTTCTCACTCAGGACTCCTCCCTTTATCTCTCACCAATCCACGGACCCCAGGGGCGCTCTCCTCTGTGTAGTGTGTTCCTCTCCCGAGTCCAGATGCCCAGCTAAATCTTGATGGCCCAGGGGACTCTGATCTCCGACGCAGCAGGAGGACTCCCCGGAGTGGGGGTGGGGTGCGCTCTGGACCTGGGTGGTGCCGTTAAGGGCTGAGGGTCTTAGGGAAAGGGGCTCTCGTCCTGTTCTGGTCCATAATCCTACTTGCAAGGCAGGATCTCCCACCTTTCCTTTCTTCTGCAACAAATCCTAATCTCCTTCCGCTCCATGCTCTCCGCAAGGTGTGTTTGTGATTTCCGCGTTGTCACCTGGTGCCACCTAGAAGAACATCTAGAAGCTACCCAGTGGTCAAGGCGTGCTCGCAAAGGCTCCCGGAGCTGGCTGCGGTGTGACGAAGTGAGGGCTCTGGGCAAGACAGTGGTTGGGATGGTGCTGAAGGAGGCAGGGCTGGGTAGTTAGTGGACCCCTATGGACAGAGGCTATAAAACTTTGAGGGAGAGACCTGGGCCCTGGAAACAGACAAACCAGGGTCCGTGGAGAGCAGTGGTGAGTCAGAATGGCCCGTGGTGATCAAGTGATGGGCAGGTTCAAAGATCAACACTTTTTGGGTAATTGCTATTGAGTCTTCATTCCAATGTATGAATGATATACAAGAGATTGGTGCTGTCCCAGTCCTGGAAAGGCTTCCTGGATGGATGGCAGGTATTAAATTAGGCTCAGGTCTGCCAAAAAAGGGTCCAGAAGGAGACTCTGAATAAGGAAGGATGGCAGTGTGGCTACACCATGAAAACTCCCAAGATCTGGATCTGAATCTTGATGCCCCTTTTAGCCTGTTGAGCTTGGAGCCTCTCTGGCCTTGCTACTAAGTTACTGTAGGATGGCTGAAAGGAGCCTGCATGATAAACACACCTGCGAGAGTGTTGCAAATGGTAGACCGGAATGAAGATGGGAAGGCCATTCCAGGAAAAGGGGGAAAATGAGGAAGAACTGCCAAGTGTCCTGGATTTTGTGATTGAGTGAAGAGTGACACCAAACACAGAAGGAGGGCAATTTGGGCCAGGCAACTGTTTTGGGGGAGGGTGTTCATCTTTAGAGTGCCTTTTCTGGAATTATTTTGTTACACAGAGATTCCGGGTTCTTCCATTATTCATTTAATGACTATAATTTCAGTGGCTGTGGTCGTCCACCCTGGAGGTCCATGCCAACGACCTGGGGCATTTCAAACATCTATATTGTGCCACAGACCTTCTCTGCCCCTTCCCCTGAGATTGTGATTCACTGAGTCTGAGATGGGCCCAGAAAGTGGCATTAGTTTTGAAGCTGCCAGGTGATTTCGCTGTGGACACAGGGCTCCAATCACTGCTGTATAGACTTCAGGTCTCTACCCACACCAGGACTCAGAGGTAAGGGAGCCCCTGTCCAGAAGGTGATGTTCTCAGTGCATGGATGCCGGGGCTTATTGAAGATGTGTGCTCAGGACTTATTGAAGAATGGAGTAATTTCTAATAAGCACTGTCAATTAATCAATCACAATGCCACGTATCGGGGAGATAAAGATGAATAACCCAAGTTCTTCTCTGGGAGGTCCTGGGTTTAGCATATTTGAGCTTATCCATAGGCAACAGCTTCAGTTAACAGATGAGAAAATCAAGGCTTCAGTCAAGAGTCGGTGACTTGCCCAAAGTTATAAGGTTTCTAAGCCCTGCATGCCTGTCCTCATCAATTGTGCTTTTGATCTGAAATAGACTTTTCCCTCATTTAAACTATACCAGGTCCTCCTTCATCATAAAATAATAATTCACTATTCTAGGATACAAAAGAAAGTTATTAAGATATTGATTTCATTTGCATCGAGGCGCTGTTATACCAATGCCTTATCAAGGCAAAAAAAAAATCATGCAGAAGAAATTGTCTCAATTTACTAAAAGCGCAACTAGTGTCGCCCTCATGGATAATTACATCAACGAAAACGTACACGACAGAAATTGTTCGTTGATAGGATTAGTGTCCTAGTACACACTGGACGCTCCCAAACCAATTGCTTAAGCATAATCGCCAGAGGAGCTGCTGCAAATCCCCCGATGTGCTCTACGTAATTCCATTTTTAAAATACATAATGCAGCCTCCCAATCCCTTTTATATAACCTTTGTCACCAAAGCTCACTGACAGAGGTACAATGTGTTTCCTATCAACCCACTGTGTGCGTTATACAAGTTGAGAGGAATTATGCGTTATGCAATTTTGGGGAGCAGTTTGTGGTCAGCGCGTGTTATTAAGAACTGCTGTGCATGCTGCGGACTTAAACTGCCTCTGACGTCGATTGAAAGGGTGCTTCAGAGGATAAGAGTGTTGCATGAAATTAGCTTGTCTTGAAGGGGAAAGAACCCATAAAACCGACTTCTTAGCTGCTGCTGATAAAAGATAATGGTAATGCGTTTGTGGTGGGGTTAAAGAGAAGCTATATCTCTGGCCTCTGTGTTCACTTACCATCAACGACAAATCAGGGAATGGGATTGTGATGTTGGTGGGGAGAGGGGGACCTGGGGAAGCTGCATGGAGGAACCCAACTCTAGACTTCTAACCCTTCTTCTTCTTCTCCCTTCCCTGTCCTGGATTGTCCTGAGGGAAGATGGAGCTTGGGTGGGAAGAGCCCCATCCGTCCCACCTCTTGGATGGAAAGGAGGTCCTGAATGACTGGTTGAGTGGAGGCTGGGGGTGGGGATGGGCGTGCTCAGGAAGATCTCCAGAAACACTGAAGATGTCTTTCATTGTCCGTCTCACTTCCCTTAGTGTGATGGTGTCCAGGTTTATCCACTTTCCTGCAAACATCATCATTTCATTCTTTTTTATGGCCAAGTAATATTCCATTGCATATGTACCAGATTCTCTTTATCCAAAGACAAACATCATAAGGTATCACTTATTTGTGGAATCTATAAAACAGGTAAAAATGAACTTATTTGCAGAGCAGAAACAGATTCACAGATTTTGAAAACCAACTTCTGGTTACCAAAGGAGACAGGTGGGGGGGAGGGATGGGCTGGGGGTTTGGGACTGGCATAGGCAGGCTGAGGTACAGGGAATGATTGGCCGGTGGGGACCTGCTATTTAGCACAGGGAACACTACCCAATATTCTGTGATAATCCACATGGGAAAAGAATCTGAAAAAGTATGGCTGTGTACATGTATAACTGCATCACTTTGTTGTACAGCAGAAATTATCACAGCATCAACTATACTGCAGTAAAACTTTAAAAAATGAAAAAAAAAGGAGTTATCGTTGTGGCTCAGACAGTTGAGAACCTGACTAATATCCATAGGGATATGGGTTCAAGCCCCGGCCTTGCAGAGTGGGTTAAGGCTCCAGTTTAGCCGCAGTGCAGATCACAGATGCAGCTCGGATCTGGTGTTGCCGTGACTGTGGTGCAGGTTGGCATCTGCAACTCTAATCTGACCCTTAACCTGCTTCCATGTGCCACAGGTGCTGTCCTAAAAAGAAGAAAAAAAAATGGCAAAAGAAACACTGAAAGATGCTCATGGCTGGCGTGAACAATAGGAAACGGCCAGTGGCCGAAGCACACATACCGTCTCCTCTCTCAAACCAGAGCAGTCCTTCCGAACGGCCTCCTGCCAGATCTGAGCTCATCAAAGACGAACCGTGTCGGTGAAGAACCGTGTCGGTGAAGGGACCATCCCTCCCGTACCTCCGATCTGAGACTCCCTCCCGTGTGGGCGTTTACTGCCCTTTCCATACTGAACACATGCGCAGGCGCAACCGCTAAGCTATAAAGTGAGCTCCAAGACGCTCCAAGGGCTACAAAGACCAGAACCTACAAAATGATAACCAGGAGTTTATAACTCATAACGCCATGCATGTGATATTAACGTGGAAGGCTTTTTGAACTGCAACCTCTGCATACCAATCCAATAGTTCTTTCAGCTTTGAAATCCCCACAATCTGAATTTTATAAGGATTATTTTTTATTGTAGGTAAGGCAATTAAATCTCCATATTGAAGGATGTAAACCTTTTAAGGCCCTTCTCAGAATATCAAAAGAAAAGGAGGCTTATATTTAACAGGTGTGACAACCCAATTCAGGACATTTCATTGAACAAGAGCTTGACATTATCCAGTGACAAATACTTAAATTAATCCAAAACATCTTTTGGATAAAAGAGATTTCAAAAAGAATTAAGTCGCCCACAAAAGTTTATATAGAAAGATCATCTCACGTATGAAATACTTAAAATACTAATTCTTGCGGAATGCGTAAAGCTGTATTTTTATAAAATCTTTCCTTTTAAATTACGTTTTATTAACTTCAAATCACCGTATTTCTTATCTGTCCTGTAGCACATATAGTGAATGTGTCTCCATTACTTGTGTGCTGTTGGCCTTTCCAATTAACACAATGGATTCAACTAGCTGAAACGGACTTCCTACCGTCTGACCTTGACTATGGACCAGACCGAAGGGAATGCTGTGGTAGATCAGACAATAGAAAGAACTTCCTAACTGCAACTGCAAGATACAATCAGTTGGAGGAGATTGTGTCCTAAACTTGCAAAACTCTGGGATTCTGGGTTCCACGGTTTTTCAACCTTAATAACTTCAGCATTGTGAGTGGGCTTAGCATCCGCTTAAGAAATTCTTTCTCCCCTTTCCTCCTCCCCCTTCCTTCTCTCTGTGCAGTACAGTTGGGGGAACAGGAGAAAAGTAGACAAACGGAGTCACAAATGACATTGTTTCAAATATTGTGGCTTTTCGGAACTCAGTTTTCTTCTGTTCTCAACAGTGGAAACTTGGATTGGTGAAATCGTGTTCTACTCTTTAAGTACAGTTGTTTATTCTTAAAATACGCTCCTTTGTCAGCGCCCATAATATTGCTTTCAGCCTTGTTTTATGTTATTAGAATATTGGGGACTGCGGTGACCTGGAGGGAGCTTTACTAGGGTAAGGTAGTATTGTAGAGCAGAATCATTGCCCAGCGAGCGAATGGCTGATCTCACTGAACGGGCTGAGAATCTATTTACTTCAACGCACTCCCCTGCAGGAGAAAGGCTCCCCGTGGTGAGTTTTGGATGGGAGTAGCCAAGAAGAAGATTTAAAAATACCATGCTGTTTCGCAGATCTGGAATACCTAGAGAAGAGTTCTAAAGACGAGAAACCGAGATATGCGGGTTGATAGTGAAGGGGAGAGGTAGGTTGAATATTTTTTAAGACGTCATGAATGACGATATTTTGACTTCGCTGTTACCAGTGAGCAATTCGAAGGAGTCAATCGATTTTGGAAATGATCCTTAGCACAGACTGTAAAAAACCGCCATGGCCCTATTTATGCATTCTGCTTTCTGTACCACGACCTCAGAGAGAAAAGGGTTGCCTGCCTCTCAGAAACTTAATCTGTTTTCAATATTTATTTTTATTGGTATCTTCTCCTGGCCACCTATGGAGAGGTGGGCTTGCATTCCATCTACCATGGTGTGCCTGTTTGTTCAAGAAATTTCCCAGGAATGCATGTGTAGTTTGCAACGGCTGTCCATTTAAAAGAGAAACACTTCCTTGCAGAGTCTGTAATGGCAGATTCTCCTATCAATGATCTCACTTTGGCATCTCTAGGGTTAAAAAAACCTCTCGAATCTATAGGTCCCGGAGAAGGCAGTTTCTACACTCAGCTGCTGCAAGAGCCATCCTATTTTTTTCCCCCAGCAAACAGGAAATGGAGCCCTGCAAGGCAATTTTTTTTTTTTTTTTGGTAACTGGAAAGTGTGTGGGGAGGAGGCCCGCTCGCCATGCCCACTTAGAACCCTGAGCCTGACCCAGACTTGGGGGGTCTCTGTGTTTTTTCTTCTCTCTCTCGCTCTCTCTCTTTTTTCTATTATTTTGGCAGACTTTTTGGAATGTCTGGGAGCTAAGAGCTTTGCTTCATGGAGCAGAATTCTGAAGCAAGAAAAAGAGAAAGTTATAGACTAAACCACAGAAATGTAAACACGTCTGCAGCTAAAATAACTCCACTTTCATTGAAAACACTCCTCCTTCACAATCAGACTTCTGTGTGCTATGGTCAATAAAACTGCATGTTAATAGCGACCAATTAATAGATTATGTGGCCCGGCCTTAAAAGTTGAGGGAGTTTTAATTATTATTTTTCAAATTAAAGGAGTGCTTTTTCCCTCCCTTCTCTTGGGGTGGGGGTGGGGGGTTTAGCTTTCTTTCTGGCTGTTTGCTGAAATTCTTGGCTGTTAAAGTTGGGCGAGGGAGGGACGCAAGCACTTTTCACTTGCTCTGAAAGCGGAGACTCCGTGAGAGGACGCTCTAGGATGGGCTCCTGGCGATCACGCAGGGACGGTGGTGCCGGTCCCCGCGGGACATGACCGAAGAGCGGCAGCACTCAGGTAAGCGGCGATTTCGATGTCAGAACTCACTTATAAACTAAAACCTCCGGCGGGGCTTAGCGCAGTGGCCCCAGGCCGATGAACCGAACCTCGCGGCTCCCCCTTTTGGAGGCAGTATCCCGCGGACACCGTTCTCATGAGGGCTGCTGTCACCGCGTCTGTCCATCAGGCCAGGGTGTCGCCTGGACATCCTGGCATCCTCGCGACCGCATCCCGCGCTCCTCCTGAGCCTCCTCCATCCGGTTCCAAAGCTCGACCCTCCGCCGGACGAGCAGGTAGCGACTCCAGGTCTTACTAAAGCGGGCGGCACCTGGCACCGCGTCTCCTCCTTAGTCTGAGAGCGAAGAGAGCGAAGTCGGCTTCGTTCTGAACAGCATCCAAGGCGGTGGATGGACGTTTTAAACTTCTCCCCAAACGACCGCTTTCGCCTTTTATCGTTTTTAATGTGTGTAACGGCTGAGGTCGGGGGAAAAATTATTTCGAAGTTCCGAGGAGCGAGCACCCCCCGCTCTCCTCGCCTGTTCGGGGTTCTCGCTCCTCTCCCCTCCCGGGGCGCGTCCCGGGTTCTTCTCCCGGCCGGGCCCGGACTCTGGCTCACTGGGTCCCAGGCTCCGCTCCTCCTCCACCTCCTCCTCCCCTTCTTCCTCCTCCTCTTCCTCCTCGGGGCTGCCAGCTGAGCCCTAAAGCCTAGCGGCGTCCAGCCCTGCCCCCGCCGCCCGCGTTCCCCGACCCGAGGGCGCGCGTACGGACACGCGCGCTCGCACGCCCACGCGCGCCCACGAGCACTGGGATCCCCGCGCGCACGAATATCCCCGCGCACCTGGACCCGCGCGTGCACTCGCACCCACGCGCACTAGGACCCGCGCGCCCCCGCCCCGCCCCGCCCCGCCCCCGGCGCGCACTCCCGGATCTCCAGTCGCGCGTCGGGGCGGCAGCCCTGCTCCGCGATTGGCGGGAGCCGGAGCCTCCCGGAGGCCGGCGCCCACACCATGGGCTGAGCCCGTCGGCGCCCGGGACTCAGTGCCGCCCGGCTCGGCGCCCACGGGCAGGCACGCGCGCGGGCACACGCGGGCGCGGACACGCGCGAATACACACAGACACACACACACACACACACACACACACACACGTGCGGGACACGCCCTCCCCGACGGCGGCGCTCGCCTCTGGGTAAGTCCCGGGCCCCGCGCGCCCTGCCAGGCTCCCGCACTGGCGGCGGCGGCGGCGGGGATGGTGGCGGCGGGGAGGCCTGGCTCTTCCGACGGCGCGGGGACAGGTGGGGTGTGCAACGCCCGGAGGGACGACTTGGCACGCCCGGGTCCTCAGACGGCGCGGGGTCAAAACGGTTGGAGAGGAGCCGAGACTCCCGCAGTCCCAGCGAGGGCTGGGAAGGCAAAGCGCTAGGGCCTCATCTGGGGCACCGAGCAAGAGGTTATTTGTTGTTGTCTGCAGTGGAAATAAGGCTTGAATTAAAGCCCACGCCCGGCTGAAAGCAGAGACCAGGTGTGGGCTTGGCTGTCACTGCCGCGTCCGTGCTTTTTTGTGAGTGGCATCGCCTTCCGACGGCGGCGCTCTCACCGTGGTCCTAAGCCTCGGTGTAGTCTCAAACTCTGCATCTCTCGCTCTATGTTTTCACCTTCTGACACCTCAACCTGCAGTTGTTATGTTTATATGCTCCCTGTTTACCTTAACTGGAAAACCGGCCTGTTTAAAAAGGTAGGGTGTGTGTGTGTGTGTGTGTGTGTGTGTGTGTGTGTGTGTGTTAAAATCAGTTAGCCGTCTTGGTTTCTCTCGAAGCCCATCATCCCTGTGTCGCTCTTGGACGTTGTGTAGATGTCTTACAGAAGGTACCGTAGAGAGTCACTTTCAGCGTTTTAAAGCTTACGACTAAGATGCTATGATTAGCAGCGTACTAAACTGCCCAGTGAGATGTGTAAACAGTTTTAATGCAGATGTGAACTTTACCGTTCTTCGCTGATATAAAGGGAATTTCCTTTACCCTTCAAAAGAACGTCTTCCTCTGTGTCTCAGATTTCCTGCTGCGCGTGTTTCTGGAGCTTCTCTAGTTCAGAAAACTTTCAATGCGATCTTTAAAAGAGTTAGTTTTCCCTGGGTGACAGGCACAGAGTTTATTTACCATTGGGACTCTTTTTGAGTATTTTTAATTCTCTCTGAATAGTTGAGAGCCCTCGCCTGGCCTCAGCTCCCTGTCACCTTATCACCAGGAGAACTGTCACATTCCTGGGGTTAACCCTTGCTCTGCTGGCATCAGCTTACAGCCGGCTCTCCATCCCGTGGGAAGACCAAGCAGTAGAAGCTGCATTAAAAACCCAACGGAGACAAATTAATTAACACGACGAGATCAAGTTATGAATGACGTAATCATACCATTGAAGTGACAATTCTAGCAGAAACAGGCTGCTGCTCTGCACACTTGTGGCTCTCAGCAGAACTGTATCATTCTGAGGAAGGGCTTCGTGAGTGCCGCACACATCACAAACGCTCTCTGTGGTTTGGTAACCCCAGCTTCCATGCGAGCCAATGACTTTTGGAAATGACAGGAAACTAGCAAATGGGTCTTATATCTTTTTGCGTCCTTTGTCTAAGAATATGTAATTACAGCCCCATAAAATTTCAGTTTCTGCTCTTTCCTAGCACTTTATAATGACTTTACTTTACTGTTAGAAATTCAGAGAAGTGTGCTGTGTTATTTGTCCTTGCGTCTGTTATTTCACGATGAGTTCTAGATGGTTTCATCCGCCGTGCCTTTTTTTTTTTTTTTGGACTGTGGCTTCTTTAGCTAAATTTTTGAAAATTCTTGTTGCCCATTGACTGCTTTATGTAATGGGACCACAAGGACACATGTTTGTAAACATTTCCCCCACCACTTCTTATGTTTTGTTTTGACGTTAAAGACTCTTGCTGGATTTCTAATCTCCTAAAATCAGTTATTCTACCGGCGGTAACGGCTGAGATCCCAGTGGAATGCCAGATAGGGAAGGAAAGCCTTCCCTGTGAGATGTCGACAGTGATTTTCAACTTACCTACTCTCCTAAAATGTTATCTGTCCTGCGTATGTGGAATACATCATACTTTGTAAGTAGGTAATAGGAAACTTTCAGCTTTTTCCTAAAATTACCAGCTCCGATTTTTCCTGTTAACCGTCCTTAAACAAGAAAAAAATAATAAAAGGGGGGGTTCATTTCTTCAGGAGACAGAGGCGCTCATGTTTCTAAGACCTTTTCTTATTCCCCGGTGAAAAGCCAGAGCAGGTCAGAGTCCCTCACATGATACGCAGCGTGGGGAGACGTTGTCGCGTTTAATCAGTGTTAGCGCTGCCCACGCTTTCGCAGAACCCCATTCGAGGGTGGACGCGTGGAGGCACCTACGCGCTTCCAAGGAGCCGGTTCGAGCTGGGAAGCAGGATGTGGTCTGGGTAGTTTAGGTCAGAAGGAAGCCACGATGAGCAGCACCCAGCTTCTGGATGCTGGGTCCGTCGGTGCTCAGCCAGAGCTGGGGGTCGAGCCCTTGAAACTCGGGTCCCTCTGTCACCTTCTGATTTTATCGCCCTTGGCGTCCCGGCGGGCTTTTCCAGCAGGGGGGGAGAATGCCCCAGGGGTCCCGTTTTCTTCCCCCAGCGTGGAAGGATACTTGGGCACTTGGGGTGTGTACAGTCCTGCAAAACAGCCTTTGTTTATCATCTGCACCTTGAATTTGACACATTTGGAGTTGCTTTTGTAAGAAGAACAAGCTGACTCCACAGAGGTGGTCCAATATTGTGGACATCTTTTCAGAACATTTTGATACCTGGGCGTTGCAGTGCTAGAGGTGGAGTTTTGGAGCGGGTTGGGGGGGGGACCTTTAAAAGTCTGCGCAGTAGCTCACACACAAGGGTTCCCAGCCGCCTGTGTATTTATGTATATTTATCCCCTGTATTTATGTGTATTTATCGTTGCTGTCACAATGGCATCTTTTTACCTGTGTGCACCTTCACTTGGTGACTTAGCAGCAGTTAATTAGCTGTACCCTCTGCAGTGTCAACATACACCTTCTCATTTATCGATTCAGAGCAATGATTTTGAAGATAAAAACAACGGACGTTCCCCGTGGCTGGGTGACCGACCACCGGAACGAGTTTGTCAGAGTAGCCAGGGGGAAATGTTGCCCTTTTAACTTTCTGCCTTTTATTTTAAACATGTTAATATTTGAAAGAGCGAGGACTTGGTGCTTCATGTTTGGGACGCTGCAGATCTAGCGAAGGTAGAGAAGGGGAGCGAACTAAAATTACTTTGCTAAATTTAAGTGTGAGTACCTCCAAGTAATTAAAGGGTGCATCTGAAAACAGAGCCCTGGGTCTGAGTTTTCGAGTTACACTGACTTTGAAGCCCTTCTATTTTTACAGTGGCATGTCATAATCTGGAAGACCCTGATTGCGTATGAGAAACAGTAATCTCACAATGAAAGTAAGGGGTTCAGTTACCTTGACCCAGTGCCCGCGAGCAAAGGAAGCTTAGGTGACTTTTTCCCATTTCGGAATGGCTGCGGGTGAAGCCTGAAATAGCCTTAAAGTCTATAAAAGAGGCCTTTTGAATTCATTTACCACTTTTGCAAATCCTAAGCCTGGACGCCTAGACGTGCGATCTGATCTAGGACGAGACGTGGGCATGCCCAAAGGTTTTGAAAACCTAGATCTGCAGCTGCCTCCTGCTATAATTTGGAACCGTTTTAGCCGGAAGGAGATTTTTCACACGTTGGTGTCTCATTTCAGTACCGATGTTATTTCAGTAATTATTGCCCCCAGGAAAACCTGCTCTGGTGGGGAGAAAAGCATCCTTCCAGAGACGGGGCAAGACAACAGGCACTTCGACGGTGATTTTTCGAAAACAGGAAACCCCGGACTTTCGCTTGCTGAAGGGTTTGTGGCAGAGGTTTCTCCAGCTTCGTTGAAAAGTGCCAAAGAGTGTTTGCCCCTCCGTTTGAGTGCAGGGGAGCAGAGGGCCCAGCCTCGTGTGACCTTGCGCTCGCGTCGTCTGTTCCCAGCAAGCGATTCTGCATCCTTAGTGGGGAGCTTCGCTTTCGCTGTCACTGAGTAGAGATGCGGGTTATGGATTCTCGGGGCTTGACCAAAGTCCTTACGCTGCAAAGTAAAAGGAAGTGGAGATCGGAGCCCGCACGCTTTTTTCTCTGCTCCAGGCAGGGAAGTTTGTGTCACCACCTTGAGGAAAGATCCGTTTGTGAAAAGCCACAAGCAGTACTATGGAAATGGGTTAGCGGGGGTGAGCCCCTTTCCGTCCTGGCTAAGCCATCAGGCTATGAACGGCAGGAGAAACCCAAGATCTTGCCGTGTCTGCTAACGAGCCGCGGCCTTAATAGAATCAGTGGATTGGAAGAGGCGACAGGAAAGGGGTGCTCCCTCGTCTCGGTGCCGTGGATGCTCGGAATCTGCTTGTGCTGGAGCGAATGAGCGGCTCAGTCTTTGGGGAAGAGACCGGAGGAAGCTGTTATGGAAACCTGGCTGGAGGGTGGGGGTCCAGGCGACACCGCATAGGCAGGTGTAACTTGGGGCCCCAGGAGTAGACAAGGACGACCTCAGGACTCTTCCATGGGACATACAAAGAGCTGAGCTGAACAGAGGTGCACAACAGCTGGAGGGTATGCTAGTAAAATGAAATGTTTGGAAGCACAAACCACACGCACTTGCCATCTTACCATAAAACTTGGAATTAAATATGTTGGAAAGTTGAGATTTCTTTTATTGGAAAACAAAGTTAAACCATTGAGAAAAGAAACCTGTTGGTGCGTTAGAAATGTTTTAAGAAGATCCCCTACTCCAAATGGATTCGCATTAAAATTGTATCCCCCCTCCCAACCACCACCACCACCACCGCGCTGATGCAAGGGTGCTGCCAGATTCATAAACCTGGGTCCGTAACAGCACATTTGAACATGTCTTGTGTAAGCCTTGCTCTTTTTGGAGTGCCAGTTACAGCAGTGAGATGACAGGATAAGCAAAAGTGGAGGAAAAATTTGCTTTTTCAGTCTCGGAAAGTACTTTCTAATCTCTTTGACCCTGGCAGGAAAAGGTACCTCACTGCAGACCTTTAAAACAGAAACAGGGAGTTCTCCTTGTGGCTCAGTGGTAACAAACCCAACTAATATCCATAACGATGCGGGTTTGATCCCTGGCCTCGCTCAGTGGCTTCAAGGATTCAGCATTGCCCATGAGCTGTGGTATAGACCGGCAGCTCCGGCTCTGATGCGACCCCTAGCCTGGGAACTTCCATATGCCACAAGCGTGGCACTAAAAAGCAAAACAAAAACAAAAACAAAAAACAAAAACCCAACCACCTAAGATAGGAATAATAACAGTGAAGATCAAGATCAAATCTATGATGAGCGTTTTCTGGAGCAGCGTTGTTAGGTCAGCGTATTACCGTGTTTAAGTTCTGAAACCCCACCCAGAGCCCTTCCGTTGGAGCAGGCAAGAGCCTGCTGCTTGCAGCTTGCGAGTCAAAGGAGAGGGTTTTATAGCTGAAATACTGTCAGTTCTGAAGTGGCTTCTAATCCTATCTTAGGATAAAATTTAAACGATTTGTGCAGTTTTCTAAGACTTGTCAGTGTAGGTGACTAAGCAGAATGTCCCACAAGAACAGTTTCTCCCGCGTACCCCACACCAAGTTGGAAAACTAGAGGGAAGCCGAGAAAATCTTTCCGTGTAGGTAGACTCCACGGTAAACTGCCAGGAGGCAGAAAAGGGGTTACATCTGTGCAAATGTGAAAGTCCCACATATAACTGTTTTGCCTCCATGTGAGATTTTCTTTGCAAACATTAAGCATTCAGTCACGTTGATTTTTTTAAAATTAAATGCAAGCGGACCTGGAAACACATTTCTCAATGAGAATTTATTGATCACCTATTAAATGAGAGCACTGTTCTTCAAGAGAGGTGGGGATGTGGATCACATAGGGACTGTTAAGACACTGGACGCACCTAGAGATTGGAAAAGCAACCGCGAGTGTCGTGGAACAGCCAGAACATTCCAGCGTGGAGCTCTCCTGTCCGCCTGTCTGACCCCAGCCTGCTGGAATTATTCTTTGCTCAACTAGTTGCATTGACAACATGTAAACAAAACAAGGGTTCTTTCTACCCCAGATAGCTAATAGCGTTCACTCTGAATGCAGTGTCCCCGGGATAAATACCCGGAGGTGGAAATTCACATGGAGCTGAACAGGCAGAGACTGGTCTGCGGTCAGGTTTGACCCAGGCTTGGAAGGTTCAGGACTCCAGCAGAGGAGGGGTGTTCTGAGTCACAGAAAGGCAAGCGCCAGGAAGAGAAGCGCCAGGAAGAGAACTCGGAGTGCAAACTGCATTGGAAGGGCAAGCTGACCTTTTAGTGCAAGGCAATGTAGGAAGGCCTCAGGCCTTTAGGAGTTGAGATCTGGAAAAGAGAGTGAGTGCATGGGCTGGGAATCTGGTAAAGGGGGAAATAAAACACATGCCATGCAATTTAGAGAGGGGCCGAGCGTGCAAGATATGGAATCCAGAAAGGGGGTAAATGCACAGGAAAGGGACTGAAGTACAGGCCATGGACTTGAGAAAGGGGTGCACGCACAGGCCGTGAGAAACGGCGCATTCAGCAGTGCCACCCGCTTGAACGAGGCCAGTGTGACAGTGAGTCCAAGTGTCATCCCTTCCAGTGTCGTCGGTATAAAAACATTAAGGAGCTAGTTTACAGTTTTTCTACATTAAATCCTCAGGATCCAGCGTGTGGCTTATACACAGAGCACAGCTCCACTTGGACTGGCTGTACTTCATGTGCTCAGTAGCCCCAGGTGGCTGCAGTATTGCACAGTGCCGGTCGAGAAAGTTCAGCCTAGGAGGTCAGATTTAATATAATTAGTGGCCACGAAGTCTGTTATATAACTTGGTCACACGGGCAGAATTTTTGTGACTTCGTGTCTCCCTTGGCAGTCGAGGCACTTCGTCGTGTGGAACCAGATATGAGCAATGAAACAGTGACTGCTAGCGAGGTATGTTCGCTCTCAGATCTGCATTTTTCAAGTTGGACGGATGGAGTCTATGTGATTTCGCGTTGACTCACTTCATGGTGGGTTTTTTTTTTTCTTTTTGTGCTGCACTTGCACCGTATGGCGGTTCCCAGGCTAGAGGTCGAATCGGAGCTGTAGCTGCTGGCCGATGCCACAGCCACAGCAACGTCCGATCTGAGCCTCGTCTGCGACCTACACCACAGCTCACGGCAACGCTGGATCCTTAACCCATTAAGTGAGGTCAGGGATCAAACCTGCGTCCTCGTGAATGCTGGTCAGATTCATTTCTGCTGAGCCACGATGGGGACGCCATCACTTCCTGTTTTTAAAAGGCAGAACCAGAGTTCGTGTACGAATATGTGTAAGTGATTCACTTTGCTGTACACCTGAAACTAATACATTGTAAGTTGGCTCTACTCCAGTAAAAAAAATTATGTTTTTTAAAGGCAAAACCAAAGATCTGCTTTGGATATCTGACAGCAAATAGTGCTGCTTTTGTAGCTTTTTCGTGCCCCCATTACTTCCCGCAGAAACATCTTGTCTCAGTATCCTGGCAGGAGGACTTTTCTCTTCTTATCTTACACGTGGACAGTGTCACGAGGATAATACAACTGATCATTTTGAGGGACAGCATACTTGGGGTGCTGGAATCCCAGAGCAAGACAGGATAAAGGTCAGATGGATTACTGCAGAATTAACTTCTCAGAGCGGGCGTCCCCAGGATTTGGGGGCGCCAGATTCCACCTGACGATCGTGGGGCTTTCAGTCTCCCTGTAACTCTGATGACGTTCACGGCCATGTCTTCCAAAGTCAGCCGCGTGGCTCACAGCCTGCTTGTTGTTACAAATGTCCTAAGTGTCACGCGCCATAGAATAACTTAGCCCCTTTACCGTGAGCATGTTTGAACATTGATTTAATGTGATTTTTATGCAAAGTAAAAACCTTCCTGAGGGATTCTTACTCATTTCCATTCGCCTGAATAAGAAGTTCGCATTTCTTGCCTGGTCTGCAGCAAACTCCTGGTCCTTATAGCTAGTTGGTGTTCCTTGCCCCCCGGGGCAGGCGGGGATTTCGCTCCCTTGTTCTGGTTTATTTTTCCTGGTGGGCAGTGCTTACTGTAAAAACAAAACAGAACTGTGTTCAATAAAATATCTTTTCTCAACTCTCATTTGCTGTACAGAATCTAACACCTCGGTCAGGGCAGCTCCTGACTGCCGAACACCGAGGGAGAAAGAATATTGTGGTTTATTAAAAAGCCCAGAAGACTCCAAACCAACAAATGTGGCTTTGGGTTCTAGTGTGTACAGGAGGCGTCTGTCATTGTCAGGATTTTCATTTTAGGTCAGCAGGATCAACCTCACAGCGAGCATGTTTTTTTGGGTGTGGTGGGCTCTGCTGCTTTCAAACGCAGACAGCAGTTTAAATCCCTGCTTTTCTTTCAAAATGAGCTTCAAGGAGTTCTCATTGTGGCTTAGTGGTAATGAACGCAAGTGGCATCCATGAGGATGTGGGTTCGATCCTTTGCCTTGCTTAGTGGTGTAGGTTGCAGATGTGGCTCGGATCCTGCACTGCTGTGGCTGTGGTGTAGGCTGGCAGCTGTAGCTCCGATTTGACCCCAGGCCTGGGAACTTCCATATGCCGCGGGTGCGGCCCTAAAATGAAAAAAAGAAAAAAAAAACAAAAAAAGCATGGGCCACCAGGCGAGATCCCATCAAGGTAACTACAGTTCTGTTCGGAGACCTACTGCACGGCTGTTCGATGCTGGCTGCTGGCTGCCTTCAGTGCACCACTTTCCTGGGGCGGGGGTGGGTCCCCCATTTAATTTAAAGTCTGAATTATGTTCGAGAAGGCTGAAGCACATTAAGCCTCCTTAAATAATTCACTCGGGGTTACATTCAGTGAACATGTGTAAATACGAGAACGTGCGAGGCAAGTGGTCTCGACACAGAGCGAACACGAGGCCACGTTGATGGGAGCCACATGTGCTCGACATCCTGGAAGAAAAACCGCGTCGCCACCGGCCCCCAGCGCCCTAGACCGGCAGCGTGGCTCGACGCGCAGTTGCTTCTGTGTGCGGTCCTAACCCTCGGCCCCATCCTCCAGTAAGACCTTGAGGACAGGCTGCCGAATGACTCTGACAACTGGTGGCTGCAGCTCTGGGCTGTGGCACAGAGAAGGTGACGGGGGCCCAGCGGGGCTGCCTACCCCAGCCCCACACAGATTCCCCGCCAGCTACTCAGGGCGGGCGTTTGTGGACGTGAAACGGGCAGGATGTGCTCTTGGAAACTGCCCTGTTGAGTTAAACTCGGATCAGTAAGGTCAGCCGCAGAGGGTTTTTTTCCCCCTTTGGGTTGAACGACTTTTCTATGCTTATAGGGATGTGTGGGCAGATTCGGTGACAGGACCAGTAACGCCCAGTAGACTCACCCCAGAAAGGCGTTGCTAAGTGGTCCCGTGTCCCTGCGCTTTTGTAAACGTGGAGCCCTCCTCTCTGCAGCAGCGGCCCGGCCCCTCCTGCACTGGTCGTATTTGCTTACGTGTCTGGACGGCATGGTTTAGTTTTGAATGTCAGTGTCCGCGAAGTGTCACCTGCAGTGGACAGGGGCACAGAGAGAGAGGCTAATGAAATCAGGCTGCAGATCGGAAGTGATGCTGGAATGTCCCGTCCCTGATTTCTGTCGTGTGTCTGGTTTTCATGGAAATTTGTGTCTGGGAATGAGGGGGAATCGGAGTGGATTTGCTGGAGGCAGGTGCCTGCGTTCTTTGGCCCTGGCCGGCAGGACGCAGGTTCGGGAACCTCCGTGCAGGGGAGGGAGTCAGAGGCCTTAGGAGATTTGCTGAGCATCATGCAGTCTTCATAAGACAGGGAGGATTTTTGCAGACTTCCTGATTTTTGCATATTATTCATAAATCAGCCCTAGTCTGGGAGTTTTAGGACAGAAAACATACGGCACTTACTGTCCGTGCTCCGTGAATTACCCTTTGCGGTCATGCCAGCGTTATTTCTGTATTCTCTGCCGCTGGCATATGTCACCTCTGAGATGATGCTTGAAAATGACTCCCTTTCTCTCTCCAGCAAGGGCATGGCCAAGCCCAGGTCAGGAACACGTAGCAGCCCCATGGATGGCCCTGTTAGAAATACAAGGCCAACGCCCCAGAAGGCCGGGGATAAATTCTGGCCCATCCCAGATTAAAGAAGATTCAAGAAGTAGAAATGGCAGTGAGAATCAGTTGCATTGGCACTAGCAGAGGAAGAAAGAGATTAAATACTGTTTTTTAGTCTTCACTCCAAGCAAGTAAAAAGAATTGTACATTATATATTTGAGAAAGTTAAACGCATGCTTCCTTTTTGGAAAAAGCTAGATTTCTTTCTCCCTCCCTTCCTTCCTTCTTTCCTTCCTTCCTTCCTTTCTTTCTTTCTTCTTTTTAGGGCTGCACTCGAGGCATATAGAGGTTTCCAGGCTAGGGATCGAATCAGAGCTGTACCTGACAGCCTACACCACAGCCACAGCAATGCCAGATCCAAGCCGACCTGCAACCTACACCGCAGCTCATGGCAACACTGGATCCTTAACCCACTGAGCGAGGCCAGGGATCAAACCTGCATCCTCACGGATACTAGTCGGGTTTGTTAACCACTGAACCATGACAGGAACTTCAGGCAAAAGGCCAGATTTCTAATAGACTGATGAGGCAAGGCACTGATTGTGTGCTACGCTGGATACATAATATGGAAGAAAAAGATGTCCCGAGAAAATCTTGAGCTTGCGGATGTTTAAAAAACAGGTCACCATTTTCAAGTAAGTACAATCATCTGCTTTATTATTTCCATGGCAATATTAGCTCTTTATTTCTTTCTAGGTTTTGTTTTTTCTTTGATTTTGTTTCTTGCACTCAACACCCACTGGCTTCCAGAACAGAAAGAGACGTGTATGGGAGTTGTTGGTTAATCACTCTTTCAATTTCCAACTTATAGAAACAGTACGGAACATCTTAAACAGACCAGAGTAAATGCAGACAAGATTTCTTTGTCCCTGAAGCATAGGTTCTAAACATATCAGGAAAAAGTGATGTTTTGTGATGCAGTCACTCTTTGGTTTAAATTAGTCTTTTGCAGCATTTTTCATGACCAGCCCCCTAAGGAGTCTTTTCAGACATTTTCCCCCATAAGGACCCCTCTCCCACATGAAAATTTAATACCGCAGATACTGCTGCATATCAGTTTAGGAATTTTACAGTGGGGAACTGCTGTATAGCACAGAGAACTCTACCCAGTATTCTGTGCTAATCTCTGTGGGAAAAGAATCTGAGAGAGAATGGATGCGTGTACATGCGTGACTGGGTCACTTTGTTGTACAACAGAAATGATCACAACCTGGAGTTCCCGCTGTGGCGCAGCGGAAACGAATCCGACTAGGACCCATGAGGATGCGGGTTCGATCCCTGGCCTCCCTCAGTGGGTTAAGGATCCAGCGTTGTCATGAGCTGTGGTGTAGGTCACAGACGTGGCTTGGATCCTGCCTTGCTGTGGCTGTGGTGGAGGCCTGAAGCTGTAGCTCTGATTGGACCCCTAGCCTGGGAACCCCCATATGCCACACGTGTGGCCCTAAAAAGATATACATTTAGGTACATCTATGTTTTATATGTAGGAGAGTAAGACATTTTTTTTCATCCTCCAAGAACAGATTTTAGCCTCCTTGGGAACGAATGGCTTGATTTCCAGAGATGCTGAGTGTTTAAAAGATGGCAGATGCCAGTCCATGATCTTAGGGGTGACAGAGGGGAGAAACCCCAAACGGAGTCAGGATGTTAGGCCAGGGAGTCAGTTCCCGCTTGTACTCAGCGTGGTCTGAAAATTGACAGTAGTATAGCAGTGGCAGGTCTGTCTGTCTGTCTTCTCTCTCCTTCCTTCCTTCCTTCCTTCCTCCCTCCCACCCCCTCTCTCTCTCTTTCCCTTCCTTCCTTCCTGTCTTTTTCGGGCTGTACCTGCAGCATATGGAGGTTCCCAGGCTAGGGGTCCAATCAGAGCTGCAGCCCCTGGCCTACACCACAGCCACAGCAAGGTGGGATCTGAGCCGCATCTGTGACCTACACCACAGCTCATGGCAATGCCAGATTCTTAACCCACTGAGCAAGGTCAGGGATTGAACCTGCGTCGTCATGGATGCTCGTCAGATTCGTTTCTGCTGAGCCACGAGGGGAACTCCTGCATGCATTTCTCAAAGGGCTGTGTTGGACATGCACTGCTGCTGACCACATGCCCTCTGCTGACCACACGCCCTCTGCTGACCACACGCCCTCTGCTGACCACATGCCCTCTGCAGACCACACGCCCTCTGCATGAGAAGAGGCGATGGGTGCCTCTCAGACACAGGGTGCACAAGATCAGCAGGTCCACAGAAACACTCAAGTTGCAAAAACACATTCCCAGGAGGGGGGGCCGTAAGACCTCTGTGAGACTGGTGGCCTCTAAGGTGTCAGTGGCCGAGGAGGCAGCCTTTCGTCCCCCATCTGGGCAGGAGCAGCCCTGCCTGGCTTCTGCGGACAGCGCTTCCCAGCTGTCTGGGATATAGAAAGGCAGGTCACGTGGCTGATTTGATGCAGCTGGATCCCATGGATGCTAATGATTCCCCTCCAGTAAAAATGGAAAAATCTATTAAAAAATAAACCACCCCCAAAGACACGCCGCGTTGAAACCCAAAATCAGTCTGTAGAGAAAAACACTTGGGCCAGTGTCAAGAGAAACAAAACTGCGCCAGCACAAATTTTTATGAAAATGATCACTGAATAGTATTTCCATGACCGGCAGCTGACTCAGAGGTGGCAGAGGCTGAGTGGTCTGCGAGGCGGGCTCTGAGCAGCCCGCCCACGCCCGGAGCCGACGGGACACTTCCTAGAAGGGACCCAGTGATGCTGAAGACAGGAAAAAACTGCAGATTTTTAGGGGAGAGTGTGTGCTGTGAAACCAAAGCAGTTTGCTAAGAAGCTCAGGTCGTATTTGAGTTTCCCCCTCGTCACCAGCAGTCCTGACAAAGCCTCTGGTTCTCAAAGTCAGTAACAGTATCCAGAATTCCTTCTCCTCTGGAAAAGTCAAATAAATAATATCACTGTGAGTGCAGAAGGCACAGGGGCTAAGTTTTTTAAAAAAGTGCTTCCCTCCAGCTCATGGCGTAGGAGGCGGTATGCTATTTTTTGGTAGTATGCATTCTTTCTGGAACATCTCAGGGCCATTGGCTTCTGTTGAGGTAGGAGATTCAGGTGGGTGGCCCTGAGGATTTCTGAGCCTGGATGCAGAGCCTGGCTGCTCCTTTTGCCTCTCCCCTGATGCCGTCTGTGGATTTGGAAGGTAAAAGGTACATTGTCACGGATTCTTGTTGTCTCGGATTCTTGTTGTCTTCCCTGTCTGCGTTTTAAGAGATGCTTATTGACTCCCACCAAGTACAAATTAGTTACAAAAGCTCTGTCTCCTCTTCTTGATGTATGGCTTCCTTTACATTTCTTACCGTAGAAGTTTAAGAGTCAGCAGTGATCCACAGTTAGAATCTTGGGAACCAAACAGGAGCAGTGAGCAAGTGCTGTGTGCTGTGGTCACGGGGAAAACTGATTTGGGAGTTGATGAGTGTTTGCCCTTAACAATCACTAAAAATGCCTCTTCAGACTATGACCGCTCTCAGTGTCCGCCGTGGTAAAATCCCATTAGATGACACACCGCAGTGTGGACCTAGGCACGTATTTACATTGCAGGCTGTGCATTGTAGCTGATTTTGGGCAGCTAAAGTTGACACTTAGTTCCCTCTGCCTTTTCTGGGGAATTCCCTTTGAACTTAACCAGTTGGGATTGTTGACTATAAAATAGCCTGGAGAATTTAGAAAACATTGAGGATCATAGCCAAACAGCGAACGATGAGAATCCTAGCCAGCCTTCATGGTGACATGAAGTGTACGTCTGTATTCAGAAAAAGTAAATGTCAGATATCATTTGGTTTCCTAGGTCATGTCAGCATTGGTCCAGTGCTTGGCTGAATTTTATTTAATATGATTTTTGCACGACATCCCTCCCCCAAGTTTTTAATCTTTTAATAGCTATGAACTATTATACACATACACTTATATAACCGAGTACATGTGTACTGTACATAGAATCTATTGCAGGGGTTATGATACTACAATAATACTGTAAATATGGTGATAACCTCGTCACAGAGCCTAGAGTTCAGGATAAGTTGTTGCTGCTTAGACCACATTCAAAGGAGCCTGAGGAGGACCCAGTCTTACTGAATTTCCCTCTGTTGCTGATTCTTCAGGCAGAAAAGGACCATGTTCTGTGCTGATCTCCTTCTGTGGGGTTCCTGTGGGCTGAAGCACCTGCTGGTCATGTTCGGGAAGGCTCCAGACCTGCGCAGAAGCCTTCACGAGGCACTTGGGACCTGGGGAACGGGCTTTTAATAGTGATAACTGAGTCTTCTTGAAGAATATATGATTTTTAAAAGATGTCTTCCCATCACGATATAGCATTTTGTGATAAATAGAAGACTCTTTTAAAAAGGGACGATTCCTCTGCTCAGTAAAAGTAACGTCACATTGGTTGGCAGACAGAAGGCCACCCTCATAAATGGAGAGCCCTGTTTTCCCCTGGAGTCAGAAAGGCAGTCACCGCCCCCGCCTTTTCCGTCCCCTCTTTACGCCTTGGCCTCCATTCAGGCTGGTGTCTCCAAGTCCATCCGTGACGGAGCCACGCTGCCACGTGGAGAGGAGGGTGGGGGTGTGGCTGGAAAGTCCCTTCTGGGGAGGACAGCAGACTCGTGTTTGTTGAGCCGATGGGATGGAAAGGGAGAAGGTGACGGAAGGGACTGTCGTGGTCACGCTAGTCCCCGGGGACCCCGGCCGTCCACAGTGGCTGGGTCTGTCTGTGGGTGCTGGGGTGCGAGCCCCCCACTGCAGGGCAGGCAGAGTTTCTTACCTGCCCCACATCACCAGCCAACTTGCCACTCGAGGCCTTTGGGTTTCTTTTCTCATACGTATTTGAAATCTTTCTGAACGCGTGGAATTTATAGACCACACAATGTTATTCTGTGCGTTGACCAAAAATGAAAGTGGGAGCATTTTCACACGAGGCCGCCAGCACTGAAAATGAACGTTCAGGTTTGAACTGATTCTTCCTTCGACCTTTTGAGGGCTGTCCTTATGGTCTGTGACATTTCAGGAGAGGGCTGATGGAAGGGGTCTTTGGTTCTGCACTGCACCTGAGTCTCTCCGTGTAGTCTGAAGACTTGTTCTCCCGTAAGAGAGCATTTTGCGTCTCAAATAAAAGATCAGGGGCTACCGTGCTCTTGGCTCTGGGATGGGTCAGGGTTAGAGGAAGGGAGAGCTGTGTGTCCTTGCTCTGTCCCCTTGCAGACTTGCGGGTCCATGGGCTGTAGGTCAGGTTCATGGAGTACATGCGGGCTCCCTAGGTGTGTCCGGAAAGGTGTTTTTGTTCTCCTGCTTGGGGTTTTAGTCCTGAGACTACCAATTAAAGCATCCCATAAATCCTCCATTATAGGTAGTAAAACCTAATTTTAGATTTCCTGCTTGCTCCAGCGGCCTGCTTGATCGCTACTAGTTGACAAAAGGTTGGGCCTGGGGAGCAGACAGTTTGTACTGAGCCACGTGCTCAAGCCTTTTTCTCGCATATTTAGGGCTCGGTCTTAGTTCCCTCATTGCTTTTATCCTAAGTGTCAAAAACTTAACGAAGGTGGCGATTTGTAGAACCCTGCAGCTTACTTGGTTCTTTTTAGTGGACAACTTTGATGTTAACAATGAGGGAAGGGGCCCCCGAGAAGAGAGTGGATGTTGGGGTGGGTAAAGTGAAGGATGAGGGCTTTTTCCATCTTTGCCCTGAAGACACGGGTCTGTGCCTTGTGGGTGTTTCACTCTGTGATCCGTAACTTAGCCCTTTCCTCCTGCTGAAAGTTTCTTAGGAGGACACACACATGCATGTTCTGAGTGCCTGTTAGACCCAATTCTTCCTTCCTGCTTCTCCCCAGTACCTTCCACCAGTGATCCTAAATGTTACTAGGTTCAAACTTGTAGTGCCTGCCCCAGGACAGGCCAGTAACTCAAGTCCATAAGGAATATAGACTTTATTTGGAAAGCGAGCTGATGGAGAAGATGGTGGACTTGTGTCTCAAAGAACCATCTTCCCTGGATTAGAATTCTGGTTTCTTTCATACTAATAGGGGTGGGAGTGTGGCTGGTGGTTGCCAGCTTCTTGGTATTTGAATCCTTTGTTCTTGCAGCTGTTCAGGTAGCTCAGGTCATGATGCTCCAAGAAGCCTCCAAGGAGACAAAAGTTATTTTCTGTTCTGCAACTTTGTATCTCTATGTGAATGGAAGCTTGTTACACCTTTAAAGATCAGAGCCCTGAAAATGGGCTGTCCTGTATATTTCAGGCTGCGGCTGACATCCTGAACTTGAAGCAAAAACAAAGGTTAAAGTAAAAGAAACAGATCCAATCTGGAGTCAGATTTCTTCTTCCCTATTACAGACATGGTTTGGGGGGGGCTAGAATTTGGGGGGCTGGGGGGTGTGTGCTTGTAACTACTCTATTATCTTTCTCAGAGTCACAGATCTAGTCTTTGTTTTCCGGATTTTATTATAGTGATAACAGTTCCTCTCCCACCCCCTGAATGTAGAAGGTCAGTGGGTATAAGGAAGTTAACAAGGATATTCTGAGGTTGAGGCAGCTGAACTTTGTTACCTACAGAGGAGAGATGAAACTCCTGGGAAAGTTGATCTTTCATACTGGAGACTTGGCAGGGAGCTGTGTGCCCTGAAAGACTCGGGTGGGAGTTCGGGTGTGTCGGTGTATGCAGATTTATTGGTTGGGCAAGAGTGGGCTGTGACATGAAATCTGTGTGAACGGTGTTAACATGTATAAAACTTACAAATGACACGTCTGAGCATTTTTGGACTTTGGAAGGCAGTATCTATAATACGCAGTCTCTATAATACTTTCTTCATTGTGGAAATATTAGAGTATACAGACAGACAAAATTATTTCAATGAAATCTTTCCACACTCAGAGATTATGGCTATGATCCCAGAATAGTGGCAATTCTTCTGTGTGCACTTTTACTCAAAAGTGGATCATATCACATATACTTTTTCTTTTTGGCCATGTTCATGGCCTGCAGAAGTTCCCGGGCCAGGGATCAAACCTGCACCACAGCAGTTAGCCACAGCAGTGATAGCACCGGATCCTTAACCTGAGAGGTCACCAGGGAACTCCTACATATATTTTTGTGAATTGTGTTTGTACTTAGCATTGGCAGTATCTGTCCATGTCAATAAATATGCTTCATGAAATGTCCTTTTTTTTTTATTTTTTTGCCTTTTGTCATTTTATGGCTGCGGGTTTATGGCCGCACTCGCGGCATGTGGAGGTTCCCAGGCTAGGGGTCTAATCGGAGCTGTGGCCACTGGCCTGCACCGCAGCCACAGCAACGCAGGATCCGAGCCGCGTCTGCAACCTACACCACAGCTCACGGCAACGCCGGATCCGTAACCCACTGAGCAAGGCCAGGGATCGAACCCGCACCCTCATGGTTCCTAGTCGGATTCGTTAACCACTGCGCCACGACGGGAACTCCTTTTTTTTTTTTTGCTTTTTTTTTAAAATGCCACATTATTTTAAGATGGTCTGGGATTCCATTGTATGGCTCTATTTTGATGGATTTAACCAGGCCTCTCTGTTGAGTCTTTAGGCTGTTTCCAGGTTTCTTTGTAAACCAAGAGTTCTCCATCTTAGCTGCCCAATACAGATGACCAGGCACATCACAGACCAATTAAATCAGGCTCTCTTGGGGGGGGGGTGAGGCCCAGGAATCCATATTCTCAGGTGATGATAGGGTTTAAGATCACTGTTGCAAACCACGCCTTAGAGTTTTCCAAAGACAAGGATGTATTCTTGGAGGTGGAACTGTGGGGTTAAGGATGTGTGTCTTTAATCTATTGATGTGTATATGTTTCCTGATTACCATTCAGAAGTTCTTTTTTTAAACTTATTTCCACTTTAAGCTTCAAAGCTTTTAAAAGGTGAAGGATGAAAAACTTGCAGTGTGGATTTGGGGGAAGGGGTTTATATGACACCAAATAACCGCACTGAGCTGTTTGCCTTTTGCTAGGTCTCTGTGTCGTAACATGACCTAAATAAACAATGGAGCATGTTTTCGAAATAACAAAGAGGGGCGTGTTTGGTGCCTCTTTCTCCCCAGGGAGCTTTGGTCAGACCACCTGGCGGACACACAGCGGTGCCGGTGAGCGTGTGACGGTCCCGCTGGGTGAGCTCTGTAGCACCTCTGGGCTCCTGATTCACCGTCAGACGGGTCTTCTGCACAGCCATCCATTCTTCAGCTGATTCACCCTGAAGGTCCCGTTCTTGTGTATCACTTCCCTAATGTAGTTATTTTTTGTAAAATAATACATGCGTATTACACGTATGTACATGTCCGTGTTATGTATAAGTTTAAAAGTCCAATAGTATTTCTGAGCTTGTGATGAAAAGTAGCAGTTCTCTGCCTGATGCCCCCAGAGGTTAACTCCTGTCCCAGCTATTCTTCTGCCATTTACTTCCATGTTTATATAAATATATATTTTTTGTCTTTTTTTTTTTTTTTTGTCTTTTCTAGAGTCGCATCCGCGGCGTATGGCAGTTCCCAGGCTAGGGGTCTAATAGGAGCTGTAGCCAACGGCCTACACCACAGCTCACGGCAACGTTGGATCCTTAACCCACTGAGCAAGGCCAGGGAGTGAACCCGCAACCTCATGTTTCCTAGTCAGATTCGTTAACCACTGAGCCACGACGGGAACTCCTACCTCCATGTTTATAAATCGTGGGCTTCTGCTGCTCCTTTATGAGTTTTCAGTTTGGACACTATTGATTTCCCATTAAGGGAGATGAGAATTCGCTCATGGCCCCAAGCCAACAACCGCTGTTCCTCCATCCTTCCAAGAAGTGAAGAAATGATTGTCGGTCACTTTAATGTTCATGTCTCTCTCTCTCCTTTTTTTTTTTTTTGCTTTTTAGGGCCACACCCGCGGCATATGGAGGTTACCAGGCTAGGGGTCTAACAGGAGCTGTAGCTGCCGGCCTTCGCCACAGCCACAGCAACGCAGGATCCGGGCTGTGTCTGTGACCTACACCACAGCTCACAGCAACGCCGGATCCTTAACCCACCGAAGGAGGCCAGGGATCAAACCTACAACCTCATGGTTCCTAGTTGGATTTGTTTCCGCTGCACCACGATGGGAACTCCTCTTTTTTTTTTTTTGATTTCACTTCACATGTCACAACCATTTATTTATATTATTTAAATCGTTTGTAAGCATTCTATGCCCCTTTGATAATTTTCTTATGTTTCCCTATTGCTGAATACTTAGGTTGCTTCCAAAAAACATCAAACACATTAAAAAAGAAAAACCTTACAATGTTATACTATACTTCAATAAAATGAAATAAAAAAGGAACTTATTTATATTTTTACTACATGGCACTGTCTCTAAACTATACAGCTGTTATACCCTCTCTGCTAGTGAAGTAACATGCTTCTTTTTTTTTCTTTTTAGGGCACGGCACATGGATGTTCCCAAGCTAGGGGTCAGATTGGAGCTGTAGCTGCCGGCCTTCGCCACAACCACAGCAGCGTGGGATCCGAGCCACGTCTGTGACCTACACCACAGCTCGCAGCAACGCTGGCTCCTTAACCTACTGAGTGAGCCCAGGGATTGAACTCGAGTCCTCATGGATACTAGTTGGGTTTGTTACTGAGCCACAGTGGGAATTCTACGTCATGCATTTTTAAAAACTTTACAGAACATGATGTGTTAGACATAGGAGTGTTGAAATATGGTGGGAATGAAACTTTTTTTTTTTTTTTTTTTACATTTCTGTCTTTGGAAGAACGTGGTTAAGTATGAAAAGGAGTAAGAGAGTAAAATACACTGAAGTCATGTTCTTGGCCCATAACCTATCTCAAGTGCTTTACATGTATTAGTTTGTACCTCACAGCCACCCCAAGAGGTAATTTTATTGTTATTTCCACTAATGTTCACTTCTAACGTGATTCTAACTGTATAACTGTTATTAGAGGTGAGCTATATGGTGTGCTGTGATTGCCTTTTGGCTTTTTCTGGGCTTTGAGTGTTGCCTTAGTTTTTCTCTGTGCTTATCAATAAGACACCAGTCAGAATCTTATTGCCAGGGTGGGAGGGTACATTTGGAAATCTGGCAGGTTTTGGGAGCTTGGAGAGAGGATGACCTTGGGAGCCCTGTTTTCTCAGGTTATGGCTGAATTGGCTGCTTCCAGGTATTTCTTGTACTGGACTCCCTGCCCCCTCATTATTTCATCATTCTCTTTCTTGGAGTGGCTGTCACCTGGATGTTTGCCCAGGCATTCAGTTCTCTTTAAAAACCATTTCCCTCACGATTTGGAAAGCAATGCTTCTTTCACTCGTGGTTCCTGTTTTTTGAAGTATAGTTGATGTACAATATTGTGTAAGTCACAGGTGTATGGTAGTATAGCGATTCATGGTTTTTAAACGTTATGTGGTTCCTGTTTTTTCTCTCTGAATGCTTTCAGATTTTCCCTCTTATTCCTGGTGAGGCACATCACTGTGAAATGAT